>JABTTQ020003017.1:0-197410 GCA_016081115.2 Rehmannia glutinosa
AGTTACGTATTATATAAAAACAACCACATATATTATCGAAATATATCCACGTAGATTTGATTGCAATTTTCGAAATATATATATGGGAAGTGAATAAATCTACTTGATAAGTACTTGTGCCTCATTATTAAATTAAAATAACCATTCGCCTGGTAATGATTTTTATGTGGTCCGAATTGATATTGTTAACTATATGTATTGTGTATTTAACTTGCTTTTGGTAATGATTTTTACGTGGTCCTAATTGATATTGTTGATGATTGTTGTGAATAACTTTCGAATATTATGCATTATTCTATTGCTTTTTTAATGTATGATGTCTTTTATATGACTGAATTTTGATTAAGAGTTACCCATAATAAGAGCCTATGCTAAAGTCACTGACCTACACCTCGAGTGTAGGTGGAATCCTCGTTAGCGCTTGTGTTCTTAATCGCAGCTCATTATTATAGATTGTTAATTTGTTGCTTAAATTATTTGTTCAAATTCTGTAGTAATAAATTTGTATTTGGTGCTTTAGGTCTTTTAATCATAATTTATATTATTGTTGGTGCTTGTGTTCTTAACACGCATTCATTATTATAGATTGTTAATTTTTGCTTCAATTATTTTGTTTCAATTTGCTAAAATCCATAAATCACAATTATGTTGTTTAATATATAAATTTAAATCAAATTATTATTATTGTAAATCAATATTGTCACGCCCAAATGGGACGCGACGACGATCCACAACTTAAATACAACAACTAAATAGTCGACTAATATCAAAGAAAACCCAAAGAAACAGAAACAGCAAAGTAGGAAATAAAATAACATAAGTACAAATTACAACTTAAGGCCCACAATTATCCGAATTACATCCCAAAATCAACTAAAGATAACAACTTATTAGTCAAATGGTCTCACGCCCTTCAAAGCATGCACTCTAATGTGAAAGTAAAATAAAAGAGTCCAACAGTTGAATATAAGAAACAAAATTCAGCAACATCAACAATGAAGATAAGAAGTCCAACGTTTATATGTAAGCTCACCGTGGTCGGTTCAACATCCCCATAAAGTCCCTACCCAAAGGTTAGAAACAGGGGAGGGTGTGAGATAAAATGTCAGCTCGGATGGGGTGATCGTGTGTAAGGTATATATAGAAGTTAACGCGAGAAACAGCTAGAAGAAAACGTTGCAGAGATATGATGGAGAATCACACACACCACACAAGCCGTCGTGGATAAATATGGATGCAAGAATATACTTATGCGCTTAAGAAACAATTACATTACACAAAGACTACGCGAGTCTGTGCAAGATGGTAGATTATGTATTGACGTAACGCCATAATCCTATGCAAGACAATTAATGGTTGCGACGATTTGTAGCGCCAATCAAATTCAAGTTCGATTAACTCCGAATCTTGTGGATCACAGCGATTCCTTCTGCTTCTTCCTTGTAATTCCCCGAGTAAATGGAATGCCAAGACTACAATTTTATCGCTCCACGTGCAAAGACAAAATTCACACCGAGCTTGCAAGTGCCTTCTGACGGTCATAATCATGATTATACCTCGCTACCACGCACCCGCCTCGACAACTCCGCCTCGGGGCCATGATTGTGGACGCATGGGGCTTTAAGAGTGGAATAGCGTACTCGAATGTGCCTTGCCCATCCCCGACTTATCCATTCTACTGGTGGAGCTCCTCGCACACCAAGTTGACTCAGTGAAAGTAAAACAAGTTCAAATAAATAACCACGCAATGAGTATTATTGATTCGGTATAGAAGCTGTCAGAAAATTTTCGGAAGTCACAGTGACAATTATGGCGCTGAGAGAGTTATTCGACGAAGATGATTATCTAAGGATAAGCACCGGTATCTTGAAGATTAGGTGGGACATAAGTCCCGTTATAGATTCAAAATTGCAAGACTGAGGAAGTCGCTGCCATTAATCGCCAAGACGATCCGGTAAGTCAAGCGGTTTTTGGAGAAAATAAAATATTTTAATTATTAATTAAACAGAGGGTCCAGGATACTTAGTAAAAGGAAAATTTTGGAGTTAGGTCCTTGATAAAAAGAAAATTTACAATTAGCCCCGCTTTGTAAAACCAATACTTAAGCTAAAATTGAATAAATAAATATCCCACCTTGAAACAATTATGAGGTCAAATTCCTAAATTCTCTAAATTGTTCAGAGATTCAGGTTTTTAAAGTTTTGAGGTCGAGTTTTTATAAAATTCACATTGGCCCCAAATTTTTAAAATTATCATTTCGGCCTTAAGCTTCTAAAATAATCGAACTCACAAACCGAAGGATTTAATGATTCCAATGGAAATGTCACTAAGTTAGAGATATTAAAAAATCAGCTTTTAAAAGAAATAAGGAGGTCCTTTAACTTTTGAAAATTCCCATTTTTGTCCCATTTTGAAATAATTGTCTCTAAGGCTTCTTTTAGGGGTCCAATTGTTATGAAATTTGAACTTTGGGTCCAAAAATATAATTAAGTTATAGTTAAATTTAGTATTTCCAGGTTCGCATGTATGTTTCCTGAAAATTTATTTTGGGTCCTCAAGTTTAATCTTTACAATTCGGTCCTCAATTTTAGTAAAATCATTTCCAAATCCTAAACACTTGATTTTGGAATACATCAAATATGTCATTTCCAGTCCATTAAGAGTTAAATTTCAAATTTTAAAATTAAGGTCTGTACAGTTTCGTAAAATTGCAAAGTAGCTCTTAAACTTCTCAAATTTTACAATCTAGTCCTTGGCTTTTAAAGGCTGATTTATTTATCTTAAAACCTTTAAAACTTTATTAAATGTCCAAAAGCAATTTTGAACCTGAGTACAGTCCCAAAATTCGAAATTTGCAGAGGGGTTCTTAAATTTTATTTTCTTGCAATTTAGTCCACTAACTTTTCATTTTTGCATTTTAAGTTCAAAATTAAAATTAATCAATTATGCCGACTTGGCTAGGTTATAAGTCATCCAACATGGATTTAAAGATCATACATATGCATGTTCATTTCATACAAGAATTCATCAACAGAATAATGAATTGTACATACAAAATCAAATTTCAATAAATAACATTTTGAGCAATACTTGAGAAATTTCATAACTTTGGATACATAAAATTAACATGCAATATAAAATATATACATATCCTTCAAGTGCTCATGATCAAAACACTACATGCATTTAACAAAAGCACCTAGAAGTTGAAAGGATTTTTCCACCCACCTAATTTGGAAAATTGTGAAATAAAAAAGGATAATTTCACAACTTTAGAAGTGAGGGTCACTTAGGCTTGCCCTTAAGTCAAGAAATACTAAAACTTTTGGAGTTAAAACAGTGAAAAATTAAGAAGAAAATAGAAGAAGATAAGAAAATTGGAAATACTACACTTTACCTCAGAAAAGAAACATTCAAACTAGTTGAAGCTTGTCAGATTTTGGTTCAACTCAAAATCACTTGAAGTCAGCCTGCTTTCTTAATGAAAAGGGGTGTTAAAATTGAATAAAATAGAAGGAAGAAGGAAAATACACTAGAGTTCACTATCTTACCTTATAGTCTAAATCTTCAAAATTTTCTTCAAGTCTTGAAATCCTCTTCAAGGTGATCTCAAGCTCTAGTCTTCAAAGTCTTCAAATGTACCTCAAAAATCAAATTTGAGCTTAAGTTAAGAAGGGAAGGTGAACTAGAGGATATTAAGATGAATTGAGAACAACATTTCTTACCTTGTGAAGGGGGTGTTCGAATTTGATGGGAGAATAAGGAGAGTAGTCTTGAAAATTTTTCTAAGTGTTGAAGAAGAAGTAAGAGGAAAGAGAGAGAGAGGTAGGAGGTTTAGAGAGAAGGAGGAGAAAGGCTTGAGAGATGAATGTGTTAGATGAAAATGAGATGAATTTTTTGTGTAATGAGGCCTTGTGGCCGTGGTACAAGGTGAGAGGGAGAGGAGAGAATTTTTGTTTTGTGCAATCTTTCCAAATTGTCTCTTGCATGAGACAATTTGGTAGTCAAAGGTATGGGTCAAAGTGGAATGTTGAGAGGAATAAGAAGAATGTTGGGAAGAATAGAATATGTTAGGAATTTAATGATATAAAATTGAGGTATAAGATAATGTATATAATGTTTAAATTAATGATATAATTATACACAAGATGACTAATATAAGGTGTAAGTGTACAAAAGTTGGATGATATTTCTACACCAAAAAATCTCATCATTGTCGTCCACCTAGGGGTAAATTGGTAATTCCATATTTTTTTTGTCCCAAATTTGATGATAATAGATGAATAATATCAATCTCCAAATTAATTAGCGATTTCCTTGATCACTTATAAGTCTCAAAATCACTTAATCTAAATCAAATTCTTAATTCTATAAGGTAAAAGTCTCTAAAATAATTAGTTTGTTAAAATTCTAAGGTGACTAATAAATACACAAATAGTAATAATGATCAATCAAGTGATCATAAATGCGAAATAGAATTAATAAATGATCATGATCACAAGTAATAAATAAAATGAAATAAATTGCAAAATATATATATCATTAATATTTACTCACAAGTGACGCGTAAAATAGTCGTATCAAATACATAAGACGACAAAAGGATCAATCATAGCTCGAAAATCGGGCTTCACAATAATATAAATGAATTTTATATTATAATAAGTTAAAGAACACTACAAAAATGAAAATGTAATTAGACCGAAAAACACATTATAAAGAAACAAAAATCAAGATCAAGATGAAAATAAAAGCGATATTTTATTTAGATAAAATCAAAATGCCCATATTTCATGGCTAAATATCCTAAAAAAAAATCCCTCTAAAATACCCGACGATCATTTTTTATTCAATCAAACACTAAAATAACCATAAATCCTAGTGAAAACAAAATGGAGTTAAATTCAAAATCTTCCTTTCATCTTCAACCTTTTATCTTGATATCTTTCTTCGATTCTTGGCATTATTTGATGATGAAAAGCCATCCAACAATTTACGTTTAATCGACAAACCTCTAACAACCAGCTTTCTTTAACAACTTATCGGGCATGTTAACTTCGTCTTCGGTATGTCGGCCATCCTCGACGCGTTCATTATTCTCTCGGTTTTGAAAGATAATGACCTTAACAAAAAATATAAATTAATAATAATATTTATTGATATTATTCGAAAAATGTAATTTAAAGGATATCAAAGTGCAAGATATCATATTTAATGAGATTATTCTAAAATGTAATTTTTAATTGATATCAAATCGAAAACAGCCCATTTAATGACATTATTCAAGAAAACATTACTAAATGATATTCAAAATGTTAATATTTAAATACCGACTTTCAATGGCAAAAGTAGAAAATTGGTTGAGTAATTCAGATCTGCAACAAATTTCATGACTGGAGAAAGGATCTCAAGAAATTGCCAAACATGATCGGGCCTTGACTTGCAGACCTTTAAAAAGACTTTTATCAACCAAAGCTGCTAACTTATCCTGAATGAATATGTCATCATCCCTCCGATTGAATTCCAAAGAACAAATCAATTAAAAAATTATTATTAATGTTAGCACAATTTAAATATACCTCAAAGAAAATATAAAAATAAGTAACAAACCTCACCAACTCATTTTTTAAAGTAGCACATGATTTTCCAATCAAAGCTTATACCTATATCCCAACACAACAAGCAGTGTGTTAAGATTATCATCCCCCAACCTCAAGTCAACTCGGACCTTCAAGATTTTTAAATATAGAGAAATACTAACGACTATTCGATACAAAGAAATAACATATTTAATTTAAATACCTAAAATTTCCAAAATGCGAGAATTTGTCGCAACGCTCACATTAAAACTTCTCCATAATTTGCGTAAGTTTTTGGATATTTTTTGATGATAGATACCACCAACTCCAATGAAATAGAAGATTGTGGCACTAATCCAAACTCCCAATCTATTTTGAAAATAATAAAATCAATAACCAAACGAAATTTAACACAAAAATTAAAAAAAAATATTTTTGAAATATTTAAAAGAATTACCTCTTCATTAGCACATAACATCAATCAATCTAAACTAAGTGATTCCTACGTAAGCTAAGTCCTCGAATAGACCTTGCAAACCGGATAAGACACATAAATCATGGAGCGAGCCGGGTTGTTGCTCCTCGTGATTCCCTCGATTAATTTTAAACATACTTTAGTAAATCATTTACAATTTTTTAAAATTATTCGAAATAATCTATAGTTATCAAACTCCTCTTAAAATCAAAAATCTCCTCAATATCATCATTCACAACCATTTGAGTGACATGATACATGTTTGAAAACTTTAACTTCCTCTCAAATAAAGGCACAAAAATTAAAAAGGCATAAAAATTAAAAAGTTGTTGATAATTTTAGAAAAGTGATAAAATAAAATTTATCTTTTTATTATTTAAATATTATATCTTACCTGGCATACCTTTCGCCCGACACATTTGAAGGATTATAACCAAAGACTCCAAACTATGTTGGTCGAGATATGGTAGAATAGCATCCACATATTCCTCCCATAAAGTGCAATAAATGCGATTATTTCTATTCAAAATAAAGTTGAATTACATATATCTAAAATAAAGCAAAAACATTAAATCATGAATTAAAATAGTTTAATACAATATAATTTAAAACACGAATATTAAAGAGCTCTTACTCCAAATCTTCTGCTTAAATTTAAATATTAAATAATTTATTGTTAAATACTAAAATACATAAATAAATTATGTAAATAGTTAATAATCTATTTGATATATTAAAATGAAAAATCCGAAATTATTACATTATAAAATTTAATAAATATGTCAATAATTAAATGCGTATATTAAAACAAAAGGTAGCAAAACGTTAATATCATGTAAAATGAAAAATAATTACCTTATATCTAAAATAAAGCAAAAAACATTAAATCATGAATTAAAACAAACTTTTAATACAATATAACTTAAAAATCCTAATATTAAAGAGTTCTCACTCCAAGTCTTCAAGAGTAATATCAATGAAACATGATCTTGCCACCAAATTCCTTGTTTGAACAGACGATAGAGATTACTTTTTCCTATAATATCCTGTGGTAAACCACAAATAAAACAATAGTTTCAATACTATATTAAATGTGAATTAAAAATTTCGAGTGCAAAATACAAAACATACTAAAAAAGCATGGTCCCATCAACCCACACGATCGATGCCTTCCACAACTTTTGAAATTGTACATAAGTTTATGAAACATAATCTTGTATTTTGTGGATGTTGTTTTTGTATTTATCCGTGTAGTGATAAATAACAAAGTCTTTTGTGACATAAACATGCCTTCATTCAACTTATTTCGGTAAACCTGTACATGCATCTTCCTAATTGTGCCATGCATCCTATCACCCTAAAAATAAATTAAATTTAGCATAAGTTTATAATAACGTGAATTCAAGGTGATTTTTCAAATAAAAGATGTTGGTTACATCATAAAGTTTTATTACCTCAGAAGCATTATGGAACACACACTCCAACGTGCTTTGAATTTGGTTCTGTCAGTTATACGTCGACTCATGCAGGCGGGCCAATCTCAACTTCATAGCCGGGGCTTTTGCTCATGTTGATGCTCATTGATCAAAGCAGAATAGTGGTGCCATCTTTGCTATTGGTTTGGGAAATTTTGAAAGTTTTCTCGCAGAGAATTTTTTATACTGAGTATGAAAGCACGTGTTGAAAAAACATCAACAGAGATATCATATTTATAAGAGCACATGGAGTGTAATTATAGTAATAAACTGTTTAATTTTTTTTGAGATGTTCTTAGCTTATGTGAATGTAACACTCGGCCAGCAAAATTAGACATATTAATTCGATTTGTTTCCTTTAGATTAGCAGATCGTTTTTTCACTTAAAATTTAATGTTTTTTGTTTTTATTAAATTTAATGATACTTATGGATTGCCATAAAAAGAATGTCGGGCAATTGTTTAGATATTAAATTTGATTTTATTATAATATGAAAAATTAACGCAATAATAAATAATGGCGTGAATTTTTAAAATATTGGATTTGATTTGATTAGAATATGAAAAATTATCTTATCGTATTTAACTTCGCTCGAAACTTGTTTCCATTACACCTTGATTAGAATAATATTTTTGTATATTGATTTAGAATGTCGAATTATTTAAGGATATTCGTATTAGAATACTATAAAATCCGGATTTCCGTGAATAATATTAATTAACTAATGATATTAATACATAGAAGATTTGTTTCATTCCATTAAAATATTTATCGATTATTCATTATAATAATATTTTATGATTATTGATTATGATAATATAACATTCGGATTTGTTTCATTAATTAGTATCCATCAAATAATAATTCGATTTCACACTAAAAAATGCCAAAAATTGGAACTAATTTTTACTAATTGAGGAAAGTCTGCTTAGGCAGAAAAGTTTTTTTTACTATTTATAAGTGACTTGGTTGTTATATATATATATATATATATATATTTGTAAATTGCCACTATTTGCAAGATTGGAGGTGTTGAATATATTATTATTCTTTGTGAAAAAAATAGTTTTATTCTGCTTAAAAAGACATACTATTTTAATTTTTTTCTTTATGTTTCATTTTGTTAATTATTACTTAATTAATCAAGAAAAATCTGAAAATGTCTTTCTCTCTTATTTTAATTTTCCCCAAATCTGACCCCAAAATTTCATATGGGTTCTTTCTCTGGTTTTATCACTGTAACTTGTTTGTCTAGATTAGACTAGACAGCATACAGAAATGGTGTAGGGGACGGAGACCCTTCCGCAGAATTATACTGAGACAAATCAAATGTCGCAGAATCAGCTGCAGAGTGGCAATAGTAGTATTCCTGGTGAACGAGGTCTACTGACTCTGCGGCCAAGGCCGATAAGAAGTTCTCTAAGATCCGCGATTTGCCCTACTATCAACGCACTAGGTAAACCTTAAAAACTGCCGCCAAACGTCGAATTTTTGTCTCTACCGCTTTCATCACTTTCCATTTTGTTGCTTTTTGGGAATTTTGTTTTGTGAGAATGGTGTAATTTTTGATTGTATTGGAGTTGCTCATTTCTATTGCTGCTGGTATGTGCATGATTACTGCTTTATAATTGCAATATAGTCTGTGAAAATGTGTTTGAATGAGTTAATCTTCGCATGGATGATCCTGTTTATAGTACTTCCATGAATGATTGTTCCTCAAATGATTCCCTTGCATGCGAGTATGCCTATGATGGTTTATATCATCATTATAGAATATGGGCTTCACCAATTGCTTGTGTTTGTTTAGTCACGCCGCGTCTAAGTCTACGGTAAGACGCTGGCTGCCACAACTCTCTTTCTTGATAAGTTCACTTCAATAATTTCTCGTAAGTGATAAATTACATCATATGCTTTACTTGGGTCTGGAGGAAACTTAACAGATTGTAAAGCAGCATCAGTAGTAACCATATATTTTGTTTCTTTACGAAGAATCTTATACAAATTTTCAGACAATTAGATAGATTGTGAGTTCTGATTGTGAAATATAGAATATGGGTAGTTACCTAGTATCATTTCTGTGAATTAAGGGCTTGAGGTATAGTGGACGGAAATATATTCATCGCTTTGGAATCACTATATAAGAGTGGTGTCCATGATCTTTGGTAGTAACCTAAAACTAACAACCATGCTTAGTATTGATTTCTAATTTTTGGTGCGAACCTTTTCTTTTGTTGAAATGATGAACCTGAGATAATATTATCTAATGATGTTCCAGATATGATACGATTTATAAAGTCTTTAAGGTCTATACTCAGCTTTGGAAGTTTCAACAAGAGAATCGACAGAAATTGGTGGAGGCTGGGCTGAAGAGATGGGAGATTGGGGAGATCGCTCCAGAATTGGGCAACTTTATTTTGACAGTACATGAGGACTAGTGAGGCCAGTTATTTGTCAGAATCTTACATATTTTATGAGGCAATCTTTGACGAGGGAGTATTTTCAAGGATGGACTGCATCAGGATGTCAATCTTGCCAACAAGCAATTGAGGTTCCTTGCTCGGTTTCTGTCAGTTTGTTTGGTATTGAACCGTCAGGGAAAATGGTTTATCAGTTGGTGAATCAGCTTAAAATGTTGCTTGACGAGTGCAAAAGTGACTTTCCAGGTCTTTTTCTCAATCAACATTTACTTATGTGATTACTAAGCTGGCGACAGATTAGAGTAGAATTGAATCAGACTTTTGTGTGCATCTGTGATTCATATATGTATGTATGTATAGATATTAGAGTATACTATGTATTTCCTCATCGTCCATACATGTATTATGGGTACAAATCGCACATTTATTTTTTTTCGGTTCTGTTTGGGAAATTGCAGAACATGCTTGTTATCACATATGATAAATCAACTAGCAATATTAAGAGTTGTCTTTTCCAGGTTTTGACAGGCATATCAGGATTACAATATTTTGTTTTGTCGCAGTGAAGGTATCTACTCTGTGATTTCTAAATCTGAGAGCTAAATTAGTATTTGCTGCTTGCTATATTTTGATAGAGTCCATGTTGGGATCCTTTTGTTGTAGCTTGGCAGAGTGACCTGAATTGAATATAGAAATTAATAATTTTGTGTATCATGTTCAATGAAATTCTTTAGATAGGTGCTATCTATCTCATGGAATATTGATTGTGTGTTAGATTTATGCAAACATCAAAATCTGCTTCATATTTTGTAGTATTAAGTAGAGAGGAATACCAAAGTGGGGTTGTTGGGAGGCCGCTTTTTTGGTGAATGGCTTGTCACCATCTCATGCACATTTTTTTGTCGTATTTGAGAAATATTAACTGGATACTATGCTATGATAGAAGCACTTTGACTCATTTTATCAATCTTGATCGCATTTCTTTTCTATAGTTTGACTATAGATAGTTGATTACATATATGTGGTATTGTTTCCAGGAAACTGACTTTTAAAGAATGGAAGCTCGTGATTCAGGAGATAGTTAAATTCCTGAAAGCTGACACAGCTTTTATGAATATCAGGCCTTTGAGATATAGTGTCGTATTGGATCTTCACCCAGATTCTTTTCCACATGTTATGGATGCAAAGAGAAAGCTAAGACTAAGAGATGCTTTATTGTGCAGTTACCATCCTAATGAGGTTTGCATTGTTTATTTTCTATTGTTCTAACTGAAAAATATATCCGAGTGGTTTCATTTCAAATTTGTACCTTAAAAATATTCCCTCGCTTGTTGAATAATGATATAATGTCAGTGCTGACTTAACAAATACAGATTTCATATATTCCTCTTTGTTGTGAATCAGGTCAAGTTTCCAGAACTCACTTTGACACTTTTAGGATGCTGCAAAGTTTAGAGTGGGAACCTGTGGTTCATTTTACCAGGCAAGTATGGCTCCACCAAGTGGAACTGGATCTGTTGCCAGTCAAAATGGAGCTTCAGACCTAGTCGTGTCAATCAGGATATAACTGATCCTACTTTGCCACCAACCCACGAAAAAGCCATCTTATTTCGCCCATCTGCCACCCATTTTATAGCAGTGAGTATTCATCATCAAGCGGTTCTCCTTAGTCATTCCTTTTCAACGCCATAAGAAAACTGTGATTATTGTTTTTAATGTCAATGATTGAGCTTTATATGGGTATTGTACTGTCTTAAATTGTTTGAAATGACAAATTATATTGTATGCAGTGTTTTGTGCAAATAATGCTGAAGGTGAGGTGTGCCACTACTTCATCCATAATCTTATTTACCTAATTGCATTGTGTATTGCTGGTCCCTCTGCATTTTTATTTTTTCATATTATGTTTAACTAAAGTAAAGAGAAAAACTGTGAGACTCAAAAATTTGAGGTTCACTTAAACTCGCATTGATGATATAATTTGTTTTCTATGAACCAAAAAATAGTAAAAAACATGTGTATGAAATTTTAGCTTCCTGTGAGTGAGGTAGGCCCTGATTTCTAACTATTTATAGTTAAACAGTCCATTATGATGAGTAAATTTTCATTTTAGAGTGTGACGTTAGATATTTTTTAGGTTTTAGGAACAGTGTGCGAGGAGCTTCCTTCTGATGGAATTCTCTTAATATATGTTTCAGCATCAGGTAATTGAATCTATGCATTAAGATTTTCCTGTTATTTCTTCCTTTAGCTGAGTCTATAATGCTTTGGGTCAAACATGATAAAAATCATCATATTTGCTCCAGGAAACAGCACACATGCTACGTCATCTCCATCTCGTGCTGGAAGTTCTATTGGTTACACTGAAAACATTGTGAGGGGCTTTCAGTTTCATTCCATTAACTCTGACTCCAGCTGTTAATCCATTTTCCAGTGGATGTGATACATGGATGGTGATAGTGCTGATTGCTTACGTATTGGACCTCGTGGACATGGAGGTAGTAAAAGTATTATGCACTTTTTTTTTAATTGATTTATTAGTACATAACATTTTCATCTTCCATGAGTGTAATATTAGAAATATGCTGCTGTAATAGATCGAGTCGGTGGTTCAGGAGCACATAATCAAGTTAGCACTTGTTGTCAATGTTGCTTGCATTTATAAGTGTGATACAAATAATGATAGAGCATGGACTTAATTACTCCCTCGGTATTGGAATTAGATTTAGCTATTCTCTGTTTTCGGCTGTCTTAGTTTCCTAGAATAATCACCTCTTTCCTGTACAAGAGAATTTTCTTCTACGAGTGACAATATTTGAATTGCGTGATGCAGAACTAAAATCTTTTCGTTTTTTTTTTTTTAATAATTATGAAGAGTCATTCGAGACACTTGTGCTTTAACAACTGGGACCGTCAAAGCTGGATGCAGGGGTACAATTCTGCTAAGGAAATCATAGTTGTTGGCTGTTATACTATTGTCTTTGAAAGATTTATTGTAAGAGGCTAAGATCAAAGTGACCTGAAATTGGTGACTTCTTTGTTCTTTAATAATATATGTGATACTGGTATGTTGAAAGCTTTACGCGTGTTCTTTAGAGTTAGTTGACCATTCTGAACACCAGTCTTCTGCTTCTGATCTTATAGTAATTGAAGTTTAGGTTGGAAAAATCTTTAAAATTTGTTTTGATCATCTCATCTCTTGTTTGAAGCTATAATTCAAGCTTTTCTTCTTCCTAACCGTTAATTCATTATTCTTAAGCTTGAGCTTGTACGAGAAAGAGTGACTTATATTTACTTGTATCTTAGTGTTAATATTCTTTTGTGCTTTGTTGATCTAAATGATGTGATACCGAGTAATATCTGTTATCTTCCAGGTATAAACTGCATATATCCTCAGATTTATTGCCCTTCACAAGAAGGCCCCTTTTTCTAGTCATTGACAGTGAAAATAGTAAAGCGTTCAAGGTAAAATCTTACTAACACCAGTTTTCTGTTGTGGAATTACTAGTTTGTGTATATAACAGCCTGAGACAGGTCAAGTGAATTCCCCTACTTAAGATCTATATTACCAGCTTGATGCAATCGGATTTAGGAACATCACACAAATGTCATATTTTTTTCAAATGAAAAGAGCAAACTATGGCTGTTATCCACCTTATTTTATATATATATATATGGGGGATACAATGAAACCACATATTATAGTGAGACAATGTGGACTATCTCAACCCTCCCTTATCTATATCAACGGGCTAAGATAAATAGGGTTAAAATTACATTAAACATTTAATTAAGGAAAAATAAGGGTATAATTGTCAAAACAAACATGTGGGGGACCATCCAAATATGGAATCGCTTATTAGGAGAGAAAATCACGGGGGAGAGAGAAAATCGCGAGAAAATCGCTACCGATAGAAAATCACGATTTTCACGCATGTGCTCTCGCCATGCAGTATCGTTGTACACTTATCAATGATTTGTTGTATACTTAACACTATTTTACATTGTGATGTTTAACATAATTTTATCAGATATTAAAATGGTCAAACAAAAATACGTGGGGACCATTAATTAAGGAATCGCTTATAGAGAGAGAAAATCACGCCATTAACACGGGGGACCATGATTAAGTAAATCAATTATAGAGAGAAAATCATGATCATTATTTGTTGTATATTTAGCATATATTTGATGTATAATTAATATTATTTTGTCAGATATTTAACATAATTTTATCAAGATATTAAAATGGTCAAACAAAAATTTAAGTATACAACAAAAATACAAATAAATATACAACAAAAAACACATATAAGATACATCAAAAACATAAGTACACAAAGAACATAAATACATACATAAAAAATTAACTACTTATACAAAGAAAATACATATAAACATACATCGAAAAACATCTCAAAGTTGTACATTTACTTATACAAAAATATAAGTATACATCAAACCTACAAATATTACTTCGCCTTCTTCAACTTAAAAAAAAACTAGAACCTCCATTAATGTGTTTAACCACCATCACTAAAAATAAAAATCAACGTGATCTCACTTAAAACCCTAACGATCAATCGATCTACTATGACAAGAATTAATCAAACTTGACGTTTCATTGATTTTTTGACTTGCAAATCATGAATTCATCCTGGATCGCTGAAAAAAAGCTTGGTCGACGGAGAGCCATCCTCTTCTCCCGACTAGAAGTTAATTGGGCCGGAGAATAATAGCAAGAGAGATTAACATGGTGATTAAGAAAACAGGTTTTAATCCATCCTAACCACGCAGATTACAATCGGTCTTCTTCGCAGCTTTCGATTCTATGGAGAATTCTATATCCTAGCTTGCGAATTGATCGATCAACTTGTTCTCTCGCGTGTGTGTTGTGTGTATGGCGAATGGAGAGAAAAATCCATGGAATTGAACGAGAATCCAGCAGATTTGGGGGACCACATAATTAGTGGGTGAAAACTAAAATGACTAATTTGCCCTTTTCGATTTAAAATAAATCAAAATATTTATTAAATCGGGTAAATCTCAACCATCTAAAATTACATTTGTGGCCGTGATTAGTCCACACTGCCTCACTCTAATTATCCTGGTCTCATTTGATCCTATTCTATATATATATATATATATATATATATATATATTTTAATAAATGAGAATTATATAAAAATGGAAAAGGAATGAGTTGTTTACAATGCCAAACAACTAGCAATAAAGTTCAAACCGTGAGAAATAAATAAATCCAGTCACAAGTCGACCCGATAGCTTAACCCGAAAATAAAGAAATCCAGGTCACAAGTCGAATCTTGTGAGATGTAAATAATGCCATTAAAACCTACCAAGGTAAAACCCACACTTGTGGGGAAAACCCTTGGTAGGAAAAAGAGTACCCCCAAAAAGAAATGTAAACCGAAACCAAATGGAGCACCGCTTCGAAGCCGATCTAAACCCGTGCGTATCACCGAAATACAAGAAGCACACATTAAGAAGAGCACGGGTCGTGCCTCACAGCACGAGCAGACCGTGTGTCTAGTCGTACTCCGCAAAGAATGAGCCGCGACGCACGGGTCGTGTCATATCACACGGACCGTGCGTCATGCCGAACTGCCAAAAACAATGAGGGGAGCACACACGGTTCGTGCTGTAGAGCACGATCCCCCCGTGCGTGCTGCTGAATTTTGAAAGACCTCTAGCGCAGTTACTAAAGGCGAAGATGATAGAGCAAAGTGCGATTCGAGGCAATGAAGAAACTCCGGATCTATATTCCACCACGTGTTACCCGCAACATAGGCCTGCTTAGAGAGGATGTCCGCTGCCCGATTGGTTTCACGAAAATATGAGACACCGAAAATGAACTAAACGAAGACGCTGTATAAAAGGATGTCTTCCTTTTATGATCCAAGGAATCGCATGGAAAAAATTAGAGAAAATCGAACCCACATAAGTAGAGTCGATTCTAACCAAATAAAATCCCAACCCTTATCCAGAGCAATTTCACAATGATAGCTCCATGTAACTCCGCCAAAAAAGCGAAACCAATCCCAAGGTGCAAAGTAAAGATCCCACCACAAAGCCATGACACCCGAAAAATACCGCCACAAGCAGTAATCACCAGTGACCCCAACGCACTCCCATCGATATTAACTTTAATCCAACCTAAGGAGGAAGATTCCACCTGACTAATACGGGGACGAGAACGCCCGCGACATCCCGGATCCCCAATTTCTTCCAAATAAATAAACCGCGCAATCATTATGCATGAATCCCTGGGGGGTGTGCCGAGCTTTCTAACAAACGAAAGCACTTGTGCCCAAACCGCACTGTCAAGAACTGGCATCCTCAAAGACCGCCTTATTGCGATAGAAGACCAAATGATCCAAATAAATGTAATCAGGGTAAGCTTCCACAAGAAAAGAATTTGAGAGCTACTCGACCTCCAGTGCTCAAGAATGACGCCCAAATACCAATGAGATGTCTAAAGTGATATTAAATGCCCGTAAAGTACTCCCACTGGGACGCACAGGGGGCAATCCAAAAGCAATGCTTCAAATCCTTGTATCCCGATAACAAAAATGACAAATCTGCAGCCCAATAAACCCGCGCCGCAACCGCCCCACAAGGAAGTTTGTTATGAATCAAACGCCAAACAAGCATAGACCGACGAGTCGGAATACCCGAGTGCCAAATCCATTTACCCCAATGCACGAATAGGAAAGCTCGTATGAATATGCCA
The DNA here is from genome assembly GCA_016081115.2 of Rehmannia glutinosa. NCBI lineage: Eukaryota > Viridiplantae > Streptophyta > Magnoliopsida > Lamiales > Orobanchaceae > Rehmannia > Rehmannia glutinosa. Next base: position 16,698 of record JABTTQ020003017.1, read on the forward strand.
ATACGCAATACGAGATGAGACATCACCATGAACAAAGTTAGACCATAAACGGAATCCTCCCGCCCACCACCGGCATAGATAAAATGTCCATAACAATATCATCACAATTCAAAATAACCATAGAAGTGAAATGCCAAATGCCATCAATGAGGTAATCGGAAACCTTTGAACCAGAATTTTACGGAGACTAGGAGGATGCCTAACTTATCCGCAATGTTGTAACCAAGCCAATTGTCCCACCAGAACGAGATAGAAGAGTCGTCCCCAATAATCCATCTAGAATCCGACTTGAGAGACGATATATGGTCGAAATCCCTTCCAAAGAGAGGAAGTAACAGGAGAGGCCTTAGGCTCCAAGGACTCAGCTAGGAACCTGCTGCGAAGAAAACGAGCTGCTAAGGAATCAGAAACCAATATATCCCACGTAAGTCGCATGAGAAAGGATGCGTTCATAGAAGAGATGGAGCGCAAACCCAAACCACCTCAGCTGTGGATGCACACATACGAGCCCACGAGACCGTAACCAGACCCTTTTTTAGTGACGCTCCAGTCCATATAAAATTCCTCGCAGCCCGGTCTAATCTACGAATGAGCGTGACCGCCATTTATAGACCATCATGGAATAAACCGCGGAACTGAAAATAACAGATTCACTAAGCAAACTCGACCAGCCATACAGAGGGAATGCCCTTTCCAATTATTTGCTAATAATTCGATCAACAATGGGCTCCAAATGAATCCGCCTAGGCACCCCTTTAAACAGCGGAACCCCAGATACGTGAAAGGCAAACACCCTCTCTCATCCCAATAGCACGAATAATAGCCCGCTTCTACGATTTAACAAATTTACCAAAATAAATAGTAGATTTGTCACGATTCGCATATTGGCCAGAAAGCTGCTCGTAATCTGATAGAATGCGAGAGATAGTATCTGCATTATTAGTGGAGGCTTGGCAAAAAATAATCACATCATCCGCATATACATATATATAATTTAAGTTTCTCCCAAACCCAAGAGACAGTTCCATATTGAAGTTGAGTTATCCCTTGAGGGAGTTAACTTGTGTTAATGGAAGAGTGGGTGAAGATCTCATTTCATTGATTTCTATTGGTACTGCATGCTTTGGTATTTTGGATGGCAAATCAAGTGGAATCTGGCATGGGTTTGTAGAAGTGTGTCTTATTTGTTTTACATGCATCATGAAATTAATTACTGATAGCTCGAAGACAACATATAGGACCAGGAAAAATGATATATTGTTCATTTAGCTTTATGTTCTACCAGGGCTAATCAGGTAGAATATATAATTGGGCTTAGTAGTGTCCGATTCTACAACAATAGCTTAATGTGCTTGAACTTTCAAAATATTTTATGCTCCGACTTGGATAATAGGCAACAGTCTTTTACCTGAAATGTGTATGTTGTTAGAATGTTTTTTTTTTTTTTAAAATGAGTTTTAGTGATTATGCAATCTTGAGTAACATTTTATTGATGCAACCAAAACTAATTAAAGCATGACACATTAACAGGCTATGAGTGGAGCAGAAAAAGGAGAACCTGTTGCCATTCTACTATCTCCAGCCACATCATTACCTTTGCCGGCTGTAGAACCCTCTCGTCAATCTAATGGAAGCTTTTTTACCAGTTTTCTCACAGCCCCATTGCAGTCATTTATTCTCTTACTTGGGTTTACTGGCTCGGATATAGAAAAGGTGTGGTTGTAATTGCTCCTGCTTGTTACTTCACAGTTCTGTTATCTGTATTATCTTAAGAGCATGTTTTGGTTTCAGGACCTGTACAGCAAAGCCGAGAAGCTGCTCCAGTTTTCAATAAATAAATTAGGGTCATCATTGGCTGCAGCTGACAATCTCGATCCTGTCTGGGCTCAAACTTTAACTGATCCATTTTTGAGGCGACTCCTTTTAAGGTAATTAGTTCTCCTGTGCTTAAACAAAGCGATCTTGATGCAATTTTTGTTATTACATTTCTGCATAATATTTAAGGATTGGAGTCACTTAAAAATTTGCATGATATGACACCCTCCACTTGCAGTATACTTTTTGTAACCTATTGGCAATGCATCTTAATGATGCCTTATAGGTGGTCTTAGTTTGATTTTTGACTTTTCAATATTCTCAGCTGTTATCAATAAAAAACCTCATTTTACACAATTTTTTTGGCTTTGATTAGATTAATGGAGTGCTTGCAAAAGCTTATGCTTTTAAAGGATTGTAGCAGGAGCGAAAAGTTATTGAGATTCAGAAATTTGTAGTGTGTGCGAATAGAAGCAAAAAGTTGAATAAGTTCAAAGACCGTGTTTGGTGAATAAGTTGTAAAAGTGCTCTATTTGAGTGTAAAGTCAAACCAGTGGCAGAATCAGAAATCTAAAACACCACTCCCCCTGCTTTTTTATTAAATTATGCATAATCAGAAGCAAAAGTTGACATTTGAAAACATTAAAATCCTACTACTTTTCAGCCAAAAGCTGACAACTATTTTTTTAAATGTTTGCAACACTCCCTAATTATGGGATAAAATGGATATATTAGGAGCTGCTGGTTCAATTTTTCAAATTCATTTTGCAATAGTACTTGGTAGTAGATGAATACTAAAGATTATATTTTCTTCGGCTATTGCAGATTTGTATTTTGTCGGGCAGTATTATCACTATATTCTTCATCTTTCAACAAGACAGAATACCAACCTGAATGCATGCCTTGTTTACCAGAAGTCTTCTCACCAATGAGTTCCACATGCCAAGCAGTTGTCTTGCAGTTAGCCAACTTATTTGGAGCAACCAACAGGTTCCTATTCTCAGAAACAATCGTGCTCACTGATGATTGAAAAACTTTTAAGCCTTCCAATTTCGTGCCCGTCCAATTCATTCGGACATAACTTGTAAGATGTAAATTCTCTGAGAATGTGCGAAGCTCCTTTTTACTCTCCCTTTTCTGGTTTCATGGTTAATGTTGGTATTATCTTTGGAGAGTGGAGTTTTAGCCTTTGTTTCTTGTTGTAGTTCTACAAATGGTGGAATAGAGTGAATGTGTGATACCTTGCTACATTTTAAGAACTTATAATATAGTCGATATGGAGTTGTCTTGCCACATTGATGTATTGTTTTACTTCCATAGCATGTTCAAGTTATCTGTTTACATGAATCAATATTGTGGGGATGCAAAATACTTGTCAGATACTTCATTCTTGGATTTGGCTTGAAAGTTACTATTGATATGGACTCAGAAGTCAGAACTGGAAATGTATCTCTAGCAAGTAATTTTGAACATGGAAAACTTGTATATTGTATGGTTCATGCTACCCAATCCACATTATTGTTTCAAACTTGAAAGCTTGCCAACCAGTAAGGAAGAATAACATGTACTAGTGGTTTTAAAAGATAATTAACTTTTCATCTTTTAAGAATTATTATTGAAAAAAATATATCAGAATAATAGATATTTCCAGTTCATATATAAAGATTCAATGAACAGTCTGAAATCTTTGCAGTTTATAATTGCACAATGTATATGTAATTAAAATCAACCTATGATTTTCTTTCAAAAAATTAACCTATGATAATAAATATATCATGAGGCCTGTCTATATGACTGATTTTACTATTAATAAAATGTAGCACCCACATGCGAATTAAATTCTAATTAGACCATAATCAAGATGTGAAAACATATGGGAACCTGATAGTGGACGATTGGTTAAAACTCTCAAGTCCAAACATCTGGTCTGAGAATCAATTCCAATCACCTCTCCGCTCACAGGATTTGTACAAAAAAAGAAATTAAAAAAAGAGTGAAAACATGCACTCTTGGAAAGAGAGGCAATTAGGTTATGTTGTTTAGCTTCCCCACAAAGCCTTTCTTTCCAATTTCTCCCCCAAATCATCAAACATACATTTATGTTTCTCAATGAATTTATATACCAATACACACATTTCCCAATACAATACATCAAACCTCTCTTCCCCCATAAACTTTCCCTAATCACCCCCAATCACTAAATAAACATCCTTAGGGATTTGAGAATTGCATATTAAGTGGGGGCACAATATTTTAATAATATATTATGTTATTTATCTTCACCATAAAAGGAAGAGTGTAAATGATGCTAACAAACTTTTTCTTACTTCAATTTCTTAATTATTCTGATAATCGCCAGAATTTCCTTAAGAGCACACTTTTATCTAACTTGTTCAGAGGGATCAATCTTGTGCTGCAGTAGTTAAGATGTGTGTTGTAAGAGTGAATGATCCGAGTTCAATCTCATACGAGTGCGTGTGTCCCCTCCCCAAATTCCCCCATTGTACTCAAAAAAAAAAAAATGAACTTCTTCAGAAGAATGTTAAGGCAAGTGCTAGTGCCATGATTTTGTAAGTTTTGTTTTATTTTCATCCTCTTTTACAATATCAAAATTTTGGCAGGACTCTTCATAAGCATGCCTATTTCGTATTAGGAGGTATTTATTACCATTTAAACATCCAAAAAATTGCTTAAATGAGTGTAGGATTTATTGTAGTCATTAAAATAAAAACATAAGATATTTCAAATTACACAAAAACTCCTGTCAGACCATCTAACGGGTCTTACCTATTAGACGGATTTGACCCGCGGATCCGGTGGTATTGTAGTAGTTTTCAGGGAGCACCAATATTAGCAGTCCTCCTGAAATGTATTAGTCGTCATTCTAAAAAGTTTAGCAGTTCTTCTGAAATGTATTAGTAGTTTTTTGAAGAGTTTTTTAGTAGTTCTCCGAATATACTCCCAAAATGTATTAGCAATCCTTCAAAATAGTATTAGTAGTTCCTTGAAAAAGTATTAGTAGTTCCTTGAAATAAATTAAAATTTTCTCCCGAAATGTATTCATAGTCCTTCTGAAAAGTATTAATTGCCCTTCTAAAAAGTATTAGCAGTTCTTCTGAAATGTATTAATAGTTCCCATGGATATAATTAACTTTTTTCTCCGAAATGTATTAACAATCCTTCTTAAAAGTATTAGTCGTCCTTCTAAAAAGTATTAGCGATTCTTGTGAAATGTATTAGTTCCTCAAGAGTATTTTAGTATTTCTCATGAATATACTCCCAAAATGTATTAGTCTCTCAAAAAAATATTAGTAGTTCCTCTAAAAGTATTAGTAGTTTCCGGAGAGTGTTTAGTAGTTTTCCGAATATAATTAAAATTTTCTCCGAAATGTATTAGTCGTGTCTCTCGGAAAAGTATTAGTAGTTTCTCGAAATTGTATTAGTAATTTCCTAGAGAGTATTTTAGTAAGGCTCCAAAGAAAGATTAGTTTCTCGTATAAAATGTATTAGTATATTTCTCCATAAAAGTATTAGCCGATACTAATACTTGTATTATTTAGTGCTTCGCCTTCAAATACTCACATCGCAATATTCAATTCAAAATACCATTGGGTTTTCGAATATCAACCGACCATATCTTTTTTTTTGTTTAAAAATATTTGAGCATGAATCATAAAACTAAATAAATACATCATTCAAACATAAATGAATAGTAAATACATGCGAAAGATTAGAGCTTTCACGCCATGAAAGCGACGACGACTTAAAACCAAATAATACCGCAAATCCTAGTCTATTTAAAATGGCGCCGTTTCGCGAGGGCTGTGGTGCGAGATCGAACGACGGAGGCAAGGCGATGTAAGGAGATGGAGTGGCGGCCGATGGAGGTGGAGCGAGGCGGTGGCGGTGGACGATGGCGGGAGACGGAGATGAAGCTTGATGGAGTCAATTTTGTCGGAGAGAGACTCGGCGATTTAGGGCGACGGAGACGGAGATCACGTGCGGGCGGAGGGAGAATGCGCCGCCGCAAAACCCAAGACACACGTCACCATAACGAGCAATAGAAGCACACAATGGACTAGTATGGATAAACTACGAGATGTAGCATCATTTTCCAAGCATGTGCAATTTTTGGTTGTTTGTAGAAAAGCTTTTTGAAATGGATCGGCCCGTAAGTTCAAGTTTTGACCACACAACAAGATTTTATCAGAGCCATGAATGGATCGGAAAAAAAAATCCATGGATGATGGAACAGTGGGCCGGGTTACAGCAGAATCACTCACTCTCTGTTTTTTTTTTTTTTTTTTTTTTTCGCTGATCCGGTTTAGGCATGTGATATGGGTAGGATATTTAGACTAGATCCGTTAGACAGTCTGACAGGTGACTAGCTCTTCAAATTATATATACTTTTATCATTTATATTATTACAATAAAATAAATATATAAAATATAAATATAGATCCAGAGAATTCTATTTACACTATTACTCTTATCTTCTAAATTTAACTATCAAATTGAAATATAACCAATTCCAAAACTCATAATTTTTTGTTGTTTCAAATTTGAAAAAAAAAATTGAAATCCAAACACAATTCCCATTATATCTGACTGTAAACCCAAATCTAAAACCCATTCTTGATCCATGCCAAACAATATGAAGCATCTAAGTACAAAACGAAAAAAAAAAATATATCTTCCAAGCTCATAAAAATCTATAGAGCGCCTCTCTGTGCACCATCAGTCCATCAAAGTGCATTGAGGGCTCAAAGAAAATGATTTCATGGAGCGACTCCAAGTGCCAGGCAACTGAAACCCCGGTAATTCATTAAAACGTGCTACTGCTACTCTATTACGCTCTTGTTGGGCTATTGTGTGCACTATCGATGATTTTTATGGGGTTTTTTGGAGATGGGTTTGGTTTGAAGTCTTGAAATTTGAACGGGTTCCTTAATTTCTTGATGAAAAATTTCACCAAAAAAAGAAAAGCAATATGTTAACATATACCTGCACCCACGTGTGTTTATATTAGCTTAGTGGTCGGAGATATAATGGGCGAATGAATTTATTGGAAAAATGTGATGATTTAGAAAGAAATTTATATTGATAATGTGAAATATGTGTTTGGATGAGTTTTAATCACACGAGTAGTAGCATTCGAATTAGAAATATTTATATCCGACAATGTATAGAGCTTTCATCAGCTTGAATCCCATGAGCCTAATTCTTTTGTATCCTAACAGTGAAAAACACACTGGCTTTATATTTAAATCCATCATAGATTTTCTGGTTGGTTGAAATAATGGTGGCAACTATGCCTCTTGCCAGTTATTTTTACCAATTGTCCTCTCCTACCAAATACTTCCTGGAAAAGTTGCAATAACTTCAATAACATGTAGAGTGTATAGATATTTTTGAGGAAGGAAACTGATCATGCATTTCTGGAGTGTTAGATTTGAAATATTGTGATAAAAGTGAACATAGAAATGAAGCTGGTTGTGAGGAAGTGGATGAATAATATTCGAAAGCCGTAATTGAAGTTTTAGAAATAACAGGATTGATAAACTGATACCATTCAAAGTTAGGTTGCAGTGAGGAGGTGTATAGACAAATGATAGTGACGAAATAGAAGATATAGAGATGTCGAAATATAAAGAAGACAGAAAATATAAAAGATTTGTGTTTTGATTGATGTAAATTGTACAATACAATACAATACAATACTATATATAATCTAACAGCTTGGTGGTTTCTTAACCGTATAGAAATCTACGGTCAATCATATCAATTATAAACCTAAAATAGCGTCAATCATAATAATCACATAATTACAGCCTAATATAACTCAATCATATCAATTATCACTTAATACCCTACTCAAACTCAAGGTGGTGAAAGACACTAGCTTGAGGTTGGAGATAAAATCTTGAAGACGACTAGGAGGATGAGCTTTGGTGAAGAGATCTGCAAGCTGAGCAGCAGCTGAAGTTCTGTAGTTCCCTGGACAACATGTTGGCGAATGAAATGACAATCACACTCAATATGACGGGTCCTTATGGGCAATCTGAATTGGACTCTGATTATCACAATGAAGGATAGTTCCTCGAGGTTGAGAAACACCCATATCGGAGAAGCCAACGAAGCCAAATAACTCTCGAGTAAAGATCAACAAGAGCACAATACTCGCCGACTCGAGCGAGCAACAACGGCCCCCGCTTTCGCTTCACCAAGAAAGAATAGAGTCACCAAGCAGGAAGCAGTATCCTGTGACAGACAACGATCTGTCGGATCACCTGCCCAATTGCATTGAAATAGCCTTGAAGGACTAACGAAGAATGGTGGAGAAAAAGAGACCATGAAAGAGAGTTCCTTTACATAACGAATGATGCGAAGCATTGCGGCATAGTGTGAATCGTGAAGTACGGGGAGTAGTCATAAATTGGCTAACCAAGTGAACTGCATATGCAATATCAGGTCGAGTCACTGTGAGATAGATAATACTGCTGGTCAACCAACTGACGATATAAAAAGGCATCCTCGAGCGGTGTCCCATCCATAGAGAGACGAATATTCGGATCACAGAGGAGTAGTTGCATTTTTACTATCGTGAGCCCTGCACGAGCAAGAAGATCAGAAGAGTACTTGGCTTGAGAAAGATAATAACCATAAGAAGATGAGACTTCAATGCCTAAAAGATAACTGAGCTTGCCAAGATCCTTCATCTCAAACTGTTGATTGAGAAACATCTTTAGATCTCGAAATGTTAGACAAATCATCCCCAATAATGATCATATAGTCGACATATAAGAGTAACAAAATACACGCACCCGATTGGCGAATAAAAGAGGCAAAGTCATAATCACTAGGTGCAAAACTAAAATCCTTTATTACTGAGTCAACTTAGAAAACCAAGCACGTCGAACTGTTGAGACCATAGAGAGCACGACGATGTTGACATCTTATGGGGTAAATGATGATACCGGAGGAGGTTTCATAAAAACATCCTTTGTGAGATCCCCATTAAGGAATGCATTTTTAACATCCATCCGAAATAATTTCCATTCGCACAACAACTACAACAATAAGTGTTCGGACAGAAGTGAGGTGAGCTACCGAAGCAAACGTCTCCTCATAGTCAATACCATACTCTTGAGTAAAACCGTTTGGCCACCAACCGTGCCTTGTACCGTTCCACAGAGCCATCAACACGAGTTTTGATCTTATATACCCATTTGCAACTCAAAACATTCTTTCTGGAGGAAGATCAACCAAATCCCAAATGTGTTTATCTTCTAAGGCCCGCAATTCATCGCCATAGCTTGCTGCCATAATGGGTCAGTACTAGCCTCACAATAGGTTTGAGGCACATGCAATGAGAGAATAGAAGAGAAACAATGATAATCAAGTACGTGGAGAGGAACATACACTATAGTAGAACGACGAGAAGAAGGGTCAGTGTCAGTTTCGCTTACACATCAGAATTAACATGCACCTCAGGACGAACCGCATCAGACGGGGACTGTTAACTTGTACCAACGTCTGCACTGGTAACCGACCTATGCCATGTCGCCATCATCAAGAAATAATGGAAGGACGAGTCATGAAATATGGGATAGAAGGTGCGTGAGGAGAGAAAATGACGACATGGAGGCAAACATTTTATTTTCCCAAAAGATCAAATGTCGATAGATACGAAGACGTTTAGAGATAGAATCTCAACAGCGTAAACCCTTATGTTCTATACCATAACTCAGAAAACAACACAAACGTGAGCGAGGCTCTAGTTTAGTACGCTCATGTGGGGAGTAAGACAAAACAACTACACCCAAAGACACGAAGATGATCGTAGAGGCGGTGGATGACCAGAGGCGTTCGTAAGGTGTATTGTTCTCGTATAGAGGCGATGGAACACGATTGATGGTGTAGACAACAACGAGAGCACTTTTTCCTTAAGCGCCAAGACAAGAAAAAGAAGAGATAAGGAAAGTGCGTGTACTATCAAGAATATGTCATGTTTTCGCCACCGCCCATTTTGTTGAGAGGTGTATGCACATGATCGGTGTGAGATAGTGCCATGTTCTCGAAAGAGAGCGATAATGGTAGATTGTTTATATTACATGGCATTATCTCGCACGTCATATGATTGGAACAAGCGTAATCAAGTACCAGGGCTTACCGTAAGCTAAATCGAAAGAGCATGGAAGATGAATGACCGGCTAAAACTGTTTAAGATATCCTGAAGGTCGATATAGATGATGAAAATGGATCTTGATGAGTGGAAGGTTCCTCTAGTGGAGTTGTAGTAGTGGCAGCAGCTGAACGAGATGAATGTGGAGCTTTGAAAGAACCACCCTTGGGTCAATTTCCTTGAGAAGTCCTGTTGGGGTTGCGAAACACTCATTCGGGTAATGATTAGTGCGACTTTCTTGCAAAAAGGACAAGGCCGAGTAGGGCAATTCAAAATCAAAATGACCAAACTGATGACAATATTTGCATTCCTGCGTTGATGGATCTTTCTTTGGTGCATTAGTAGGGGTAGCAAGAGCTATATCAGAAGATCGAGATCTACGATAATGAAGCCGAGTTTCTTCTGAGATAAGCTCTTGAACAACTTGGTCGAGTGTAGGGAATGGACATCGATGAAGCAAGGAAGCACGAACAGGTTCGAAATCATCATGAGGTGCCATGAGAAACTGGACAAGACGGCTACGATCTCTCTAATTTTCAAACTTTGCAGATCTGCATTACGCTCCCAAGTAGGTTCTGAGGCTGTTGGTCCCAAATAGTATAGATTGTGACAGAAAGTTGTTAATAGGTTGTCCAGTTTCTTGGCGCATGTAGTGAAGAGTAGTGGCTAGTTGGTATTGATGAGCCCCATCGGCAATGAATACCGCTTTATGAGAAAACCCCAAACTTCTTTTTTTGTATCAAAGCGCCCAAAGCGAAGGCCGACAGAGGAATCGAGGTGTTGCGTAACCGATTAATAGTCGATGATATTTACTATCTCAATCTTCAAGTCGCTCAATAAACTTATCCTCTGATTCATCTTTTTGTTGTTTTGGCTCCATGAGGCTACCAATGAGAATTCTCCACAATTTTCGACCTTTCAGAAAGCTAGTCATTGCTTGAGCCCATGGAACATAGTTTGATCCATCCAACATAAAAGAAAATGGTTGTGAAACATCCCCTCTCTCCATTGTATTTTCGAAACTTTAATCTAGAGTGTGGATTCCAAGAGACAAACTGATTTGAAAGATATTGATGATAATTAATGATGATGATGATGATGATGATGATGATGATGATGATGATGATGATGATGACAATGGCACATGCTATGAGGATGGTAGCTGTGGTACCATGTCGAAATATAAAGAAGATATAGAGATGTCGAAATATAGAGAAGACATAGAGAGAAAATATAAAAGACTTTGTGTTTTGATTGATGTAAATTGTACAATACAATACAAGACTATATATAATCTAATAGCTTGGTGGTTAAGAAACCGTATAGATGGTAAGAGAATAATTACAACCTTATCTATGGTCAATCATATCAATTATAACCTAAAATAGCCTCAATCATATCAATCACATAATTACCTCAATCATATCACTTATCACTTAAAAGATAGAGTTATAGCCCTATTGGGTACTTTGTATGTGGATCTTGGCCAATTGGCCGAAATACATATTCCATTTGTTTTTTCTTTTGCTTTTCATCTCATCACTATTACATAAACTTTAACAATAGCGTTCTTACTCTGGAAGAACTAGCTATTGAAAGGTGTAAAAATATCTTATTGAGAGTTGGGATTTTTTTTTTTTTTTTCTCTCTCTTTTACTTGGATTTTTTGAAAATTTTGGCCAAATTTTGATGCATATTAAATATTTTGAAGGGATTGAATCTGAGATTTGATTTTGGTCAGGGTGAAGCTGTCCAAGATATATCATACAGACAGTCTGTTCGGCAATTATCTGATGTGCCTCATACAGATGATAATGATCGACTCACTGGAACAAGGTTTGAGTTGGCCTCCTGAAACTATTGTCAATTTATGCTCGTTTAGAAGTATTTTGTAATTACTTCTAATACATCAAATGTTCTTATTTGATACAGTTGGTTTCTAGAATCTACAAAATGATTTCTTTTGGCTTTGATGGTCTCCATTAAGGATTTCTAAGCTTATTGATGCTGCAACGTGCTTTTGTTTTGTCTTTTCGTTTTACATGGATAAAATTGCTTGTTTTTTCCCCCTTTCTCAAACACCTAGAAATGCAGTTATTTCAGGCTTCTAAATCAGGACATGTAAAATGGTCAAGGCATGGGTTCTTGTATGGAACTGGAGGACAATGCTTAGAAACTGATTCAAAGTGTTCTTCATACTATATTAGAATTATTTCATGCAGGAGTGATTTTTCACTTTCTATTGTCCTAGTCAAGCTTAAATGGGTTTCCTTAAGTCTTACTATGCTACTTGACTGGAAGTCGTTTTTATCAAATTCCCAAATCAAGTTCGTAAGTGCTTACAAATAATACCTATTATGCTAACCAAGAAATTAGTGAAATTCTTTTCTGTAGTGAGGAATCTCTCTCAAAAACAGGCGTGGAAATATAACAAGCTTGATTTCTCATAAAGAGTGTCAATTGGATAATTGGCATTTGGTGAGATTTAAAAATAGAAAAACACACTTGAAGCTCCATTTTCATATCAAATTCCATCGAAGAAAACAGAGGAAAAATATTTTCTATTACTTGTGTCTAAAGGATAGCATACATAACCAGGGGCGGCCCTGGGGCGGCTGAGGTGGCACCGCCGCACAGGGCCCCCGCCGACAAAGGTCCTCGGAGAATTTTATATGTATATAATTATGTATGTAATGATATATTATATCAAGGTTGATCTAAATACTCAAAATGCGAGTTGGTGGAGCGGTGATGTGCCATTCATCTACTTTGGAGGGCCACAGATCAAACCTGGGCAGAATCAATTTTCTATATATTTTTTCCTTTTTGCAAAACCCAAAAACAGAGTCCACTTTGTGAGAAATCAAAAAACTAGGCTTCCAGAATCAAAAGACTAGGCTTTTTTCCCTTTTTATTTAACTATATTTTTTTTATTGTCTTTTTTTTTTTCTTGTAAATTATACTGAAATTTTTTTTCCATAATTTATTTTAATAAGACCGAAATCTTAAAGTTTAAGTATGATATTTTTGTTATTATTTTATTTGTTAAATCAATGAAGTTACATTTATAACATTGATTTTTTTTTTGGTAAACACTAGGGCCCCACTTTTTCTTTGCTCCAGGCCCTCGAAACCTAGGACCGGCTCTGTACATAACTCTTGGCATTATGCTTTTTTATTTCAATATGTTTTGAGTTATATCATGTAACGACACTTTTAAAGTTTTAATAACTAAGACTTCTTTTGTTTGAAACGAAAAGATGATGATAAGATCTTACCAATTTTCTTTTTCTTTCGCATCCCTCTACTAAATTCTAGATCCAAATGAAGCATAAGTGTCTATGGGTGTAATGTACAAGTTTTACTTTGCAGATTGATATGGTTTTTTTTTTTTTTTTTTATGTCAGTATTTTATTATTCCTCATTTGCCAACCCCACATAGTGGGATTAAGGCTTAGTTTGTTGTATTTTATTATTCCTCATTTGCCTCTCTGGTGTTTGATGACAGCATGCTCTGTACAGAGGACGGACAACTTATAAGCGATAGCATAATCTCGAACAATACGCCGCTGCTGAAGGAACCATGTTCTCGGTTTCACGATCAGGATTATGTTGAAAAGATTAAAGAGTTTCAATCTTATGTTGACATGGTATGGCATCTATGCACTTTCTTTTAATTTTCCTCCATCCACTTTGACCTTACCAATTCCGCATAATGAGGCCTGCAGTATTATTTAACTCTTTTTCGGGATATGATAAGCTGACAACTTTTTGGTTGTGTTTTCCCTTTTCATCCTTTTTTTAGCTAGTTGCATGGTAGATGTTTGATTGGAGGTATGGGGATGTCAGAGATTTATCTTATCTCACAAAATCATTGGTAGAAAAAATGTGGGTTTCAATCAGCTCTTGATGTACTAGTTATCTTATGGCTGGTATAAGTTTTTTTAGGGATAATTACAAAACCCTCCTGGAGGTTTGGGCTAATTACAAAAAAACCAGAGATGTTTGAGAATTACAAAAAATCCCTTGAGGTTTGATACCATGTTACATTTTCCCCCTTCATAAGCAAGAAAACATTTTAATTTATAGAAATCTTACGGTACTCCTTAAATTTAAGACAAAATCAAACCTCAAGAGGGTTTTGTGATTTTCGAAAACCTCTGAGTTTTATTTGTAATCAGCCCAAACCTCAGGGAGTTTTTTGTAATCATCCCTTTTCTGATGAACCTGCATCTTTTGTCTAGCCAATTGGAACTTTGTATCTTGTTGGAGTTTCATTATTGGTTAATATGAGAGCTCTTAACTTTCCTAAATCCTTATTCTTCACTTGCTCAAACATTACTCTTGAGCAATTTTATTTGATTGGATTCTAAAACAGCTTTCAATTGAAGTTGCCCGTGTGTCCTTTTCTGAAATCTAACCTTATACGTTTGTTTACGAGCATTGCTGTCTAGTTTAGTATGCCTAGGAATTTAATTGATGTTTGGCAATAATTTTCTTGTCTAATCATATACGTACATTTTTCATTATTGGATTTATTTTTGCTTCATTTTTTTGTTGTCCAAATCATTGCTGAATCCAACGGGCCTTGCAGGTGAATAAAATTGCAAGACCAGGTTGTTCGCCAGAAACGCTGAACGTGGCTTTGAGCTCAATGTCCTCCGTCGTCAAGACACTCTCACTGATGTCGTCCAAACATTATATGCACGCCTCACTTTGAATAAATTTTATAAAATTGTAAATCTATGGTTACTTTCAGTCTTTCATCACCTTTTTTGGGATAATTACAAAACTACCCATGAGGTTTAACCTAATTATGAAAAATTTCAGCTATTTTTCAAAATTACAAATACCACTTTGACATTTTTCTATCTTACAAATTGCACACTCAAGAGAGGGGTATTTGTTAGGCAAATAGAAACATGACGGGGGTGTTTGCAACACCTTAAGGGGATATTTGTAATTTTGCAAGATATCATCTTAGGCTAAACCTGGGCTAGTTTTTATAATTATCCCTTTTTCCTTTGATGGTTCTTTATACTACTGATCCATTTCACTCCCCTTTCTGGGTACACTCTAATCCCCTCTTCCCACTGTTTTTTTCTTCTGTCAGCTTTAGAATAGTAACATGTGTACGGTTCTGAGTGTAACACCTTGTTTGGTTATGAAGATATTGAAGCCTAGCTATTGGAGTTTCAAATACTCCTATTCAAATTCCAAGTCTAGGAATCCAACTTGTTGTAATTCAATAGATTTATGGGTCCAAATACAATTATTTTAATCTGAGAGACCATTGTTGCAGAGGTATGGGTAGGAGTGACAGGATAATGATCCAGATGGCCCTTCCTGTTGTTTGAGAATCTGAAATCACTATCATTAATTCATTATGTCATAGAATCATTCCTTAAAGATTTTGTATGTGGGTACTATTTTCATGTTGCATAATTGCTTCTACTCTACACCCATGAAACTAAATTTTAATGCAAAAACTAGTTTTTATTTCAAGTGATATATGTCGCACATGCACGCTTAGGTATTATTGTAAACGTAGGGAGTGTTTACAAAAACTTTTGCTTTTAAAAGAAGTAATTTATTGTACTATAAATGAAAAGTAGCTGAGAATCATAAGTTGTAGTGTTTGGAAATAGAAGTTCAAAATTAATTAAGTAAATAGTGAGTGTTTGGTGTATAAGTTGTCAAACTGCTTTTACATATTTCAAAAAAGCAAAATCAGAAATTTAAAGCACCCTACTTTCTGCTGTTAGATTCCAATTAAATTATATAAAATCAAAAGAAGAATTTGACATTTGAAAATGCTAAAAATTACTTATTATTTTTTTTTTCAGTCATAAAATGACAATTTTTTTCCAATAGCAAATAATAAAAAAGAATACCCTTTCTCCATCTCTAAAGAATGAATTCAGCAGATTATTATAGGGAAGAAAAAGTAATTAAATAAAATTTCCTAGCTTAGAAGAATGCTATGAAGTTGGAGCTGAGTCTTTTCTTTTTCAGTCGATTCTTGTTCTTTCTATTACGTGCCATCCTATTTATCAGCAACATTGTCTGGGTTCTGTCACGATGCTACCAACAATAAAACGAAGAGAGCATGATATTATTTATGAAAAAAACTCGAGTCCACATTTATTTCCACGGAAGACAAGTTATTTACTTGGAAAATAAATTACCAATCACTATATAAATGTAACTATAAATTTTACGGATAACTAAAAAATATGAGATTTGGGGTATTTACAAAAGAACGCAGAGAAGTTTCACAATTACAACCACCCTTGTCTTAAGTGTAAGGAGTATTTCTGTATTTGTAATATTTCTATAATTGTAAGTGTGTGTTTAATGTTTTTTGCTTATTGTTAAAGGGGATAAAATGTAAGACATAACCAAACCTCAATCGACTTGCTGCAAATTTCAAACTTCTCTTATTTTTTCTGTAAATACTACATATGATAGCACGACCCAATTCGACACGATTCTAAATACGAATTAACGAGAGAAATGACACGATAAGATATGACATGACACAACTCGATATGTGACATGAAAGCACAAAATTATAAATTTAGTTAAAATTATATTTATTATTACATATATGACCAAATAAGATAGATAACATTAAAATACGATAGTACGTCACAAATACGATATAATAACACGAATTGCCAATTTCTGTAAATACCCCACACCTCAGGGGTAGTTTTGCAATTAATCGTAAATTTTACGACATATATGGTTTGGAAATTACTTGCCCACCAAGCTATATATACTAGATACTACAATAAGCAGGCATTCACTTTACGCTAGAAACCAATTATATCCTTAAAGAAAATAGGAAGCATTAGAAATGGTAGTGAAAAATGTCATGCATATGAATGGAGGAGATGGTGGAACTAGCTATGCCAACAATTCTGGCCTTCAAGTTCTCTCTCTCTCTCTCTCTCTCTCTCTCTCTCATATGTTCTTGGTATTTACAATTATCACTTAAAAGAAAACAAGTTATATAAAAAATATGTAGGTAAGTATTAAAAAATTCTATCGAAACTAAAGATGCGACAGAATTCCGACAAATAAAACTGAAGGTAAAATCGTTGTAGGTAAATGTTTATAGACAAAATCTAAAACTATTGGTAAATTACTATAATATTTCTGTCGGTAAATTTAAAAACTATTGATAATTTGTCGATAATTAATCGATGTAGTTTGGGGAAAAATAATATTTTTTATTTTGTCGGTATTATGTATGTAGCTAACTGTAAAAGTTTAGTGACAAAATAATTTTTTTCGATATATGAACAAATATTTTTTTTGTAGTGTATATACTAATTAGTTTGCTATCT
The DNA here is from genome assembly GCA_016081115.2 of Rehmannia glutinosa. Taxonomy (NCBI): domain Eukaryota; kingdom Viridiplantae; phylum Streptophyta; class Magnoliopsida; order Lamiales; family Orobanchaceae; genus Rehmannia; species Rehmannia glutinosa. The sequence continues at coordinate 34,053 of JABTTQ020003017.1, forward strand.
TTGATTCTTGCAGAAAGTTGTGATAGCAGAGACATTGCCTGTTTTAGATGAGACCCTCGAAGAAATGTTTGCAGGTGCTAATATTGGCTTCCCAAAATCCTTGAAAATAGTGGACTTGGGTTGTTCATCAGGGCCTAACACCATTTTCATCATCTCCCACATCCTGGATACAATTGAACACTTGTACAGAAAGAAGAACATTAGTACTTTTGGCATTAATTTACCTGAATTTGAGGTGTTTTTTAATGATCTTCCAGATAATGACTTCAACAACCTGTTTAAGTTGCTGTCTTATGATGAGGTGATCAATTGTAACAAGAAGAGACAATGCCTTTTGTATGGTTTGCCAGCTTCTTTCTATAGCAGGCTGTTTCCAACCAAAAGCCTTCACTTTGCTTATTCTTCCTACAGTCTTCACTGGCTCTCTCAGGTATCTTTCTCATTCATCTTTTATTCCAAAATGGTGTTTCATCTTCCATTTATGCTTTAAAATTAATATGACAATTTTATTTGCTTAGCAATTATCTTTACAGTAGAATAGGAGATAAAACACTATTTTGAAATATATTACCCAATCTGAAATTTTGGAAACTACAGATTTAATTTTTTTCAATGACGACACGTATTTTATTAATGGTTAATTATAAAAAAAAAAAAAAGTTTGAGACTCAGCCTAATTACAGAAAAAAATTATTTTTAAAAATACAAATAATCCTTTGATACTTGTTTCTATTTTACAATTTCACATTTTTAGGGAGTGTTTGGTTAAGAAAATACAAACCTGAAAGGATGCTTCTAATTTTGAAAGATAACATGAAACCTATTTTTTTTTTTTTTTCTGTAATTAGGCTAAATCTCAGGGTACGTAGTTTTTGTAATTTACCCTTCCATTAGTTTTTTTTTTTTTTTATATATATTTGGAGTATTTTGTTGGAGCGGATTGGAGAATTAAATATGGGTTCCAAAATCCAAATGATAGGTTCCTGAAGGACTGGAGAATAAAAATAAGGAAAATATATACATGGCAAGAACAAGTCCTCCAGAGGTATTTGAAGCATATGCAAAACAATATGAAAGAGACTTGTCCACATTTTTGAAGTCGAGAGCTAAGGAAATAATAGCCGGTGGCCGTATGGTTCTCACATTTGTAGGCAGAAGTTTTGAAGATCCCTCTTGCAAAGATGATTATGCATGTTTCACTTTGCTTTCCAAAACACTTCTTGACATGGTTGTTGAGGTATGTGTATATATAAACAGTGGATTTGATTACAAAATTTATCCAATACTTATCTTTAAAAATTACAAATATTATCCCCATTGCATTTACTTCCATTTTATATATTGCACCTTTCGAAGGGGCGATTGTAAGACAAAAATATACTTAAAGGGTGTGTTTGTAATTCTGAAAGATAACTGCAGGATTTTTTGCTAATTAAACTAAACTTTTAGAGGTAATTATTTTAACGGATAACTACACAAAAGGTATTTTTTTTTGAGAAGTCTGAGGTAATTACCAAAAAAGAAAATAATAAATAGAGAAGTTTAAAAATTGCATAAACCCCCTTGAGGTTTTGCTTTTGTTATACATTCTTTCCCAATCATTAGTTGACGTGACGGAGTTGATAACATCATCAATTATTTTACAATTACACTCCTCAACTCTTCTAAAAATTACAAATAACCCTAAGTTTTCCTCCGACCATTTATAATGTTTAGAAAAATTGACGGATATAATTGTAAAATGTAAGACACAAAATTTGTGCTATTTGTAATATTTATAAAAGTTGAGGGATGTAACTCTTGCCATCATCAAATTCAGTCCTAACACATAATCAATCCTCAATGGGTTTTTGTATTTCTTAAACTTCTATGGGTCTATTTTTTTAAATTATCTCTTATATATTTTAATTTACCCATAAATAGATGTAGGCATTGATTTACAAACTTAGCCTACAAAATATATGCACTCGTAGTTACATGAACGTGATATATTAGTGAACTCTGTCTTAGGGGCTTGTGAAGATGGATGATTTGTACTCGTTTAATTTGCCTATTTACACACCGTGTAAACAAGAAGTGGAGAAAGTGATTCAAAATGAAGGGTCCTTCAATTTGAACAAGATGCATGTTTTTCGGGTCCGTTGGGATGCACATGATGACAACATTGTTAATGATGATTTGCAAGAAAATCCATTGTTTTTCGACAAACATAGGAGTGCGAAATTGGTGGCAGATTGTATTCGAGCTTTTATGGAGCCAATGGTGGCTTGCCATTTTGGGGATCCATTGTTGATGAATTATTTAGAAGATATGCAGAGAAATTGGCTGAGCATTTATCCATAGAGAAATCTTCATATTTCACTATACTCATTTCTTTATGTAGGAGATGAATGCTAATAGTAATGGGAAACTTGATTTGTCACAAATTCACAATAAATTGTTTAGTCTAAGTTTATCAATTGTTTGGGATTTTTTATTACAATCCATTTACTAATCTCAACCTGTTTTTTGATCACGCTCTTGGTTAATAACTGGTCCAGGCCTTGGGGTTGCAATTATATTACTCTGACCCAACTTTAATCATGCTGTGAACAGTCGTTGATGATGTGTTTCTCGTTTGCGTGGGTAATATTACGTTTATATTTTTCCTTTGGTGTAATATGGTTATTTTGAAAATTTATTCAACTTTATCGTCAATGCCAAATAAAATATTTTTATTCTACTAAAAATATTAACACATCACAATCATACTTCCCAAATAATCGTTGCAAAACTCTATTTTGTGACTTTCGTGTTTTGGAATGACTTTTTCTCATCGCCAAAACCTATTTCAACTGTAGTGTCAATCAATTATTGGTAACGAGTCCTTAGAAAATTGGGATATTGCAATCATTGATAAGACGTGAAGGGAAAATAACAAAATTTTCATTCATAAACTTTAATTATGTAATAATAGTTTTGATTTAGGGGCGGCCCCTGGGGCGGCCAAGATGTGCCGCCTTGCAGAGGACCCCCAACCGGCAAGGTCCCCTGGATTTTTTTATTTATTTTATATGTATATATGTGGATATATAAATTAAAGGTTTATACAATGTACTAATGAGTGATTTGGCACAACGGTTGCACTGCTTTTTATGTTCCTCATGTTCACGAGTTCAAATCCCAGTAATAGCAAAGATCAATTTTTTTTTTGCCTTTCTATTTGGTTTTTTTTTTCCTTTCAATCTAGCTATATTTTTCTTTTTGCAAAAAAAACATAAGTGACGAGCTTTCTTTTTGCCATTCTATGTAGCTATTTTTTCCCGCCTATCTATGTACGTAACTAATTTTTTTATCTAATTATACTTTTTTCTTTTGCAAAACCAACAAAACATAATTGAAGAATTGAAAGAATCGCCTACCTTTAAATCCTCATTATGTCCTTCGTATTTGCCATTTTTTTCTCTTTAGCAAAACCAAAAAATAGAATTGAACAATTTAAAAACGCAAGAAGATCAATTTTTCATAGCTCATTTATTAGTTTTTTTTTGTCTTTTTCTCTATGATAAATTATATTGAACAATCTTTTTCGTAATTTATTTAATAAGACAGAAATGTTAAAGTTGGAGTATTATATTTTTGTTATTAACTTATTACATATATCTCATTTTTATTGTTAAATCAATAAAATTATATTTGTATCATTGATTTTATTTTTAATTTTTTATGTAAACACAAAGGCCCCATTTTTTTATTTGCTCCAGGCCCCTCGAAACCTTGGACCGGCTTATGCAACAACAATTTTAACAGATTCAATATTAATTTTGCTACACAAGTTCTTTATCATCTCACTTTATATAACGACATAACACCATTAAGTATAAGCAACACCACCTAACGAAAAAGCCATACTTAGCGAAGACTGAGAAAAGCTAAGTCCCAAGAGAGAACCAATAACCAAGCTCACTATCTAGGGGACGAGTAAGCTCCCCATCTCATCTCCTTTCAACATGATGCATGCACTAGGTGGGACATTTTTGCTGGAAATTCATCACTCATACTTGCTAACACTCCTTCAAGAGGAGTCACTCACTCATGTAAAAGAGAACTTGGCACTCATCTCGTAAGTGGTAGCTCGGCTATCCCGGACCTTTTCAAGGCTTCATCCGTAAGAGGTAACCCCGATCCAGACTCGAACCGATAGGCTATCCCAAACCTTTCGAGGCTTTATCTGTAAAAGGTAGCCCTCAACTCTCTTACGATAGCTCCGGCTATACCGGACCTCTTAAGACTTCATCCTAAAGTAAGCCCTATAAAAGGTGGTTTGTACCATCCATGGTGGCTCCTAAAGTAAGTCTTATAAGTGGTGGCTCCGTGCCATCACTGGCGGCTCCTCTTGTAAGCCTATTAAGCGGTGGTTTCGTGCCTTCCATGGTTCTCGTAGTGTAAGTCTTATAAGTTGTGGATGCGCCATCCCTGCCCGCTCTCCGCAGCATGCCATATGAGAGATAACAATACATTATCCATGACCTACGAGACACGCCACATGAGAGATGACAAAACATAATTTGTGGTCCCCAGGGCATGCCATATGAGAAATAGCAATGCGCTATCTATGGCCCATGGCACAAGCCATATGAGAGATAACAACGCGCTATCTATGGCCCCTGCAACATGCCATATAAGAGATATCAATGCGTCATCCGTGGCCTGTTGGACAAGCTATATGAGAGATAGCAACACGTTATCTGTTGCTCCCACAACATGCCATATCAGAGATAACAAATGTGCTATATGTGGCCCACGGGGCAAGCCATATGAGAAATAACAATGCATTATTTGTAGCCCACGGGATAAGCCATATGATAGATAACAACGCGCTATCCGTGGTTCCCATAACATATTCGTGACCCAAAGGATGATTTATATGATAGATAGCAATGTGCTATCTGTGGCCCAGACAACAAAACATTTGAGAGATAACAACACAATATATGTGGCTCCAACAACAAACCTTCATAGAGACAACATTGCACTATTCGGTGCTCCCAAGGCAAGCCTTCGAGAGATATCATTGTGTTATTCGGGGCTCACAATATACCTTCAACGAGATAGCTTTGCGCTAACCGAAGCTCCCAAAACAATCCAGCTAAGAGATATCAATGCACTATCCATGGCTCCCGTGATAAGCCATCTGAGAGATAGTTACGTACTATCCATGGAATCCCCCCAAAGAAAGTCCCATTTAGACTCCCAACCAGAGATCAAATCGCATTCCCCAAATAGTCGCAAGGAAGAAGTCTCCCAAACTTGGAAATACCCTAACATATATAATGTCGAGAGATATTCTCAATGGAAAAGAGAAATCTCAGAATTCTGTGCTCTTGTGCACCCATACCCTTATTTAACCAGCCTTCACGCATGGTCGAGCTCCCAACGAAAAAAGGGAAAAAAATGGCTAAGTACCTTGGGAAGCCAAGAAGACTTCCTGCATTCTAGAGCCTCACGCGTCCACATGACTTATCATGCTCTGGAGACCTCTAGCATTCTAGGGGTTTCTCGTGCTCCGAAGACCTCTCGTGCTCTGTGAGGCAAACAAAGTCATCGAGAGTAGCTTCGTGCTCCATGAGGCAAACACACTCCTCTAGAGTAGCTTCGTGCTCCGTGAGTGCTACAACTTTAAGGTTGCAACCCCAAGTGCAGGTTGTCTCAAGTAATAAATTTCTCGGGAGTCCGAGGTCGATCCACAGGGAAGTTGATGGAAGTTTACAGGATATTTCTTATTTAAAGGATGAGTAAATGAGTTTTTTTTTACTAGTAAGAATATTTTTTTTAGTTACAAGAAATTTAATTAATAGAAATGTTGAGGATTAGGGATCCACTCTTGATTTCGGATAAAGGAATGATTATATTTTCTTACCTCTTAGATTGCCACTATTGGAATCCATACACAAAGAAGGTTCCAATGGGAAGATATTATACATATGAATCATGCAATGAGGTAATCATGTTATATCATCAATTAGAATTTATCTTATAACATCAATACTTGTTTATGGGATCAAGTATTTATGTATTCTTTTTGTCTACAACAAATCAAGGTATCCACATTAGTAGTCGGTTGAAATAAAACCAGACATTTAACTAAATGGAACCAAGTATTTGTTGTGCCAATAGATATACATAAATCAAGAAACACCACTAAACAAAAATGTATAAGCTAAAACCAAATTGATGATACAAACAATGAAATTTAATATGAATCTACAATCATTCCTTATCCTTCATCAAGAGTTTCACCCCATTTCCTCAACAAAATAAACTTAGAATAACATGAAAAAATAGAGAAAACAAAAGATTGAAGAAAAACTAAAGCAACCATTTTATAAAATACTAGAAATCTTACTATAATTTAAGAAAAGTAAGAAAGAAAAATTCTTTTGAACTTTGTAACTCTAACTTTCTCTACATAAAACTTGCTCTTGGCTAATTCTAATGACCTCTATTTATAGCCAACTAAAAATCAATTTACAATTATTTTATTCTTTATTTTTATTACAAGTAAGAAAATAAGGAAATCAACACCAACTTTGCCACCTTCTTTGACTGGTCATTTTGTCCATGATATCAGCCATCTTTGCTCAATTTTCTTCCACAAGTCAATTATCACATGAGTTGGCTTGAATTTCCAATTGATTTCATTGAATTTGAACAACCATGGGCCAAGATATGGTTGAATAATTGAGATGTGGTTGGCATACGGGATCGACTAGTGCAGCAGCCTCTTGGATTTTTTATAAATTCATACAATACAAATCTGACTTTGGGGTATTCTTCAATGTTGTAGCTCTATGATTTGTACATACTCAGTAAAAATTTCAGATACAAATACCTTGTATTTTTCGAGTTATGTCCAAAATACCAAACTTGGTCAAGTCTGGAAATTAAATGAGCACCCTTCAATCTTCATTTTATGATGAATTTTTTTATCCAAGAAAATATCATTTCGAACTTTGATTTTTGGTTTCAATCTCTCTCGAAAACTTGTAAATGAATGGATTGTGAATCCACATCTTCAAGAATCATCCCAAAATCATGTCGGAAATGAAAGCTATGCTCGTTGATCCAAACCTGCACTAAAAAATGCTTCCAAATACAATTCTATGTTGATTTCCTATTTTATTCCTAACATATTAATAATACTATAAATTCATTTTATTAATAATATTAATAAGGTAAAATAATAATATAAGCCTAAAATAATTATACATTTTTAACGCTCATCACACCAACAAACCTTATTACTAGTCCCTAGTAATTAAAGCATAAAATAATACAAAAGAAATTTTATGAATATGGCACGTTGATCATTTTTTAAAAAAAAACTTTATGAAATAGTCTAACAATCAAAAAGTTTATGGTCAGTCATCATAGATGCTATCAAGAATAAATATTATAATTTTTTTATATTATTTTTTAGAGAAGAAATATTGTGTATATATGCACAAAACCACCGTTTCATTTCACAAACCAAAATACATTAACTTCAAACTTGATCATGAAAAAGCCTCAACTCCATATCCTCACAGGTTAGTGTTTGTTGTGTAAATTGGCGAGGTGTTCACTCTTGGAGTTGGAAAATAGTCAAAACTCTCAAGGAAATGGGCAATATGATTTAGGACAAGCATTCAAACTAAAATTGAGCATAAGATAGGTAGTTATAAAATTTGAAACACCTAATTTTTTCATACCAAATTATGTCTCGAAATTTCATTGGTTTAGAACTGCAAACAAAATGATAATATTTTTTTTATATATTTTTTTTCTTTTTTTTTTTTTTTTTTTTTTTTTTTTTTTTTTTTTTTTTTTTTTTCTTTTTTTACAACATGACTAGCTATGAACAATACTCATCACAAATTATGTAATGAAGTATTTTTACAACATGACTAACAATGATAACATAACAATGAAGAATACTCATCACAAATTATGTAATAGAGTATTTTTAACAGAAATTGACAATGTGGGTGTTAACCAAATCATTTCTCCACATGTAAGGTAGAATATTTAAGTATTTCAAATCACAACATAACCATTTCAAACGACCAATTAAAGTTCGGAATGCTTGTTTTCTCAAACTCACCACTCATTCACAAAAGATGTGTGAATATTAAAAATAAAATACTTTATCATGATCAAACTTTCAGTTATATGTATCACAACCAATCTTTCCACAAAACTTAGAATGTGCACAAAACACTTTCTTTTCTTCTTTTTTTAGTTTTTTTTTTCAATTTAATCAAGATAGCATCGTTGAATTCAACAATAAGACTATTTTCATGTTTTGACAATTCACAATTTTTTTTTAAGAAAAATTCACAACATGCCATATTTTGAAAAGGGAATTACTAGAAAGATAATAAAAATAGGGATGCGTCTCAAGAATATCAAACTGACATTCTTTACTCGCCATCGTTGTTGTTTTTTTATTTTAATTTTCAATTTTCAAAATCACACATTGTAAATTAGGAAAAAAATAATATCAATTATCCCTTCCCCCAACTTATCAAAAACATTGTCCTCAATGTCAAAAATAAATAGGAAAGTAAGGTTTAAAAGATATTACCCGATGTATGGCTTTTGAAATGAAAGTAGAAGAACAAAGAGTAGTTGTACCGTGAAAGATAAATCTCACAACGTCGAGACAAATCCAATTTGCGTTTTTTACTTCTATCCTCCGACCAAACAACATGAGCCACTTTTGGATCGGGTTCAAGAACAAATGCTTGGAGTTGATCGATTAGTTCACTTGGTGTTGTTGCACAAATTATGATTCGTCTGGCGATGGTGAAATAAAACCTTTCTCGACTATGCAAAATCTATAAAAGACAATAAACCATCAAAGAAACCATTAACATTAAGAATACCTATAAAGCTCTCGGTGAATGTTGAGTTGTGCCAGGAGATCACTTGGAATAACTCCTCCAGTGTACCAAAACCACCAGGTAAGGTGATAAAGGCATCTGATTATGCATCATATTCACCATTCTCGTCTTGCATGTTTGATACTCTTAACTCATCTCCAATGGTTTGCCCGGTGATTTGTCGGACAACTAAAGGTTTCAGGATAACTCCTAAGACTCGACTCCTCCCAAATAGGCGGAACCAAAGAACACGCCCCATTAACCCAAAACTACCTCCCCGTATACTAAGTTAATGTGCTTTTCGCTAGAAATTTACCAAGATTATCATTGCCTTCAAAAACAATTGTCCTTCCCAGGATTTGCACCACGTATCACAAAGAACACTTTGTTAATTCTACGGGAAGAAGAACTCTCCATTTTTTTTTTCTCTTTATGTTTTTTTTTTGTTTCTGATATAGTCTGAATGGTGTAAATGAGAGGGTGAATGCAACGCTATTTATTGAGGTATGAACAGAGGGGAATGCAAATAAATGTAATTATTGGAACTTTTATTTTGTCAAAAAGTTTGAAAATAAATACAATAAAGTCAAAAAAAAATGCTAACATGTGAAGGAACAGAGAAAAGTAGTTGTGATTGTGGCTCACATCTTCCTCTCGGTTTTACGTCCGTAAACGGCTTAAACGCCCTCTATGGGTCGGGGATATGCTTCCCATCCAATTTTCTTATAAATTGGCAAACAGGTCTTTTAACGCCGATTCCCAAGACAAAGTTCACGTTCTTCTCGAAATTGGAGCCATAATCGGAGAATTTCACGATGCGAGAAATCCACAAGGATGCGTATCAAAAGTCCATAGAATGTTATCTAAAGACTCCTTACTCAGTCCATCCTTTATGAATTGAATTTTGTCCTCTCGATTTTGAAACCATACCTAAAGAACGACATCTTGTGTCACAAGTCCATCGAGCACATTTGTGACACACTTGTAGTCTTTTGGCCCTTCGCTTTTTTTTGAATATGAACTTTTTCCAAGACCAGGTAAGCATTTAGTAGGAGAAAATGAAAATTCTCCCGCTAATCTTACCTTTGCTTCAATTATCCAACGTACATCTTCCGGAATGCCTTTATTCATAAACATTCTTAACCTTTCTATCCTGGCTTTGTATATTTTCAAAATTTCATTTGTAGAAAGAAAATCAAATCGCTTTTTGAGAGTGGGGGGAATTCTTTTATCCATTTTTTTTTTAAAAAAAAATCTAAATGAAAGAGAATTAGAAGACAAAATTATGTACAAACATCGGTGTTTGTGGGAAATCGATGAGTCCGACTTAATCGTCACAGATGAGTACCGTTATCCGCCATTTAACCGGGAAAACAAATAATTAAACACTACAAAACACACACATTTATAAAAACAAATATATTCACTAATTATAACAAGGATTATAAAGAAAAAGAACTTGCTCTGGAAGGAATTGATTTTCTAGAAGAAAGTTTAAGTCTTTGTCCATTAACTTTGAATACATTACCATTTCTAGGATTCTCAATGTCAACAATTGACTCCATACGGATATATAGTTTTCACAATAAAAGGACCACTCCACCTTGACCTTAATTTTCCAGAAATAAATGCAATCTAGAATTATAAAGCAAAACCTTTTGACCAATCTCAAATGTTTTTCTTGTAATTTTATTATCATGAAATTCTTTGATTCTTGCTTTATGAATTTTTGAATTCTCGTATGCATCATTTCTTAATTCTTCAAGCTCAGTGATTTGCAATTTTCTCAATTTCGAAGCATCGTCAAGATTGAAGTTAAACATTTTAATTGCCCAATAAGCTTTATGTTCAAGTTCCACTGGTAAATGGCAAGGTTTTCCATAAACTATTCTATAAGGAGACATTCCCAATGATGTTTTAAAAGCGATTCTCAGATGCCCAAAGTGCGTCGATAAGTCTAAAAGACCAATCTTTACGATTCGGGTTAACAGCTTTTTTCTAATATTTGTTTTATCTCCCTATTTGCAAGTTCAACTGTCCATTTGTCTGTGGGTGATAAGGGGTTGCAACTTTATGTGTGATTCCATATTTTTTCATTAAAGATGCAAAAACTTTGTTGCAAAAATGTGTTCCCCCGTCACTAATAATGACTCGAGGAATTCCAAATCGACTCAAAATATTTTCTTTTAGAAATTTTATCACGTTTTATGATCATTGTTTCGACAAGGAATCGCCTCGATCCATTTTGAAACATAATCTATGCGACTAAAATGTAAATAAAACCAAATGATATCGAAATGGCCCCATAAAATCAATACCCCAACAGTCAAATATTTCAATCACCAAAATAGGATTCAAAGGCATCATGTTTCGTTTTGAAATTGATCCTAACTTTTGACAATTTTCACAACTTTTGCAAAAAGCGTAAGTATCTTTGAAAAGATTTGGCCAATAAAATCCACATTGTAAGATCTTCAGACTTTGGTTTTCTTTATCAAAAGTGACCACCACATGCTTCGAATGACAAAATTGAATAATGCTACCTACCTCATTGTCGGGTACACATCTACGAAAGATTTGATCTGGACAATATTTGAAAAGGTAGGGATCGTCCCAAAGAAACTTTTTTACCTCAAAAACTTCTTTTTTATCTTGTGAATTCCAATTTGATGGCATCATTCGCTCACAAGAAAATTAACAATATCTCGCAAAACCAAGGTACTACAAAGAATATTGAATAGTTGTTCATCGGAAAAGTATCATTGATAGGTGGAGTTTGAAACGAATCATCACAAATAAGTCTTGATAAATGATCGCCTACAACATTTTCTACTCCTTTCTTATCACGAATAGTAATATTGAACTCTTGGAGTAAGAGAATCCACCTAATCAATCTTGGTTTGGAATCCTTTTTGACAAAAGATATTTCAAAGCCGCATGATCATCGAAAAACGACAATTGGTGAACCAACAAGATAGGATCGAAATTTTTCCAATGCAAATACCACATCAAGTAATTCTTTTTCAGTGGTTGAATAATTGATTTGAGCACCATTCAAAGTTTTACTTGCATAGTATATCACATATGGTTTCTTTTCTTTTCTTTGCCTAAAAACGGCTCCAACGGCATAGTCACTAGCATCACACATTATTTCAAAAGGTAAAGTCCAATCGGGAGGTTGGATTATAAAGTGAGATGTAAGCATGTTTTTAAGTTTGACAAAAGCTTTTTCACAATTTTCAGTCCATTCAAAACTAACATCTTTTGTAAGAAGATTACACAATGGTTTAGAAATTATACTAAAGTCTTTGATAAATCTTCTAAAAAAACCGCATGCCCTAAAAATGATCTTACCTCCTTCACGCATTTTGCATCTTGGTAGATTAGCAATTAACTCAACTTTGGATTTATCTACCTCAATACCTCTTACTGAAATAATGTGTCCAAGAACAATACCAGTTGTTACCATAAAATGACATTTTTCCCAATTAAGCACAAGGTTCTTTTCTTCACACCTGATCAAAACTTTTTCTAAGTTTAACAAACAATCTTCAAATGATTCACCAAAAACTGAAAAATCGTCCATAAAGACTTCAAGAAAACGTTCTACCATGTCACTGAAAATGCTAAGCATGCATCTTTGAAATGTAGCTGGTGCATTACATAATCCAAAAGGCATCCTTCTATATGCAAATGTACCAAAAGGACATGTAAAAGTTGTTTTCTCTTGATCTTCAAGTGCAATTTCAATTTGGTTATACCCAGAATATCCATCTAAGAAACAATAGAATTTATGACCTGCAACTCTTTCTAAGATTTGATCCATAAAAGGTAATGGAAAATGATCCTTTCGGGTAACTGAGTTAAGTTTCCTGTAGTCAATGCACACACGCCAACCAAGAATGATTCTAGTTGGAATTAACTCATTATTTTCATTTTTGACTACAAGAATAACACTTCTTCTAAGACAACATGAATAGGACTTACCCATTTCTTCGTAAATAGGATAAATTATTTCATTATCTAAGAGTTTAATAATTTCATTCCTCACTATTTCTTTCATATTAGGATTTAGTCTTGTTTGCATTTCTCTAGATGGTTTTGCATTTTCCTCTAAATAAATATTATGTGTGCAAATTAGAGGACTAATACCTTTAATATCAACAATGGTCCACCCTAAGGCATTTTTATGCATTTTCAAAATATCGATCAACTTACTTTCCTGATATGCATCAAGTTTGGAAGAAATTATTACAGGCAAAGTTTCACTCTCACCAAGAAAAGAGTATTTCAAATCAGATGGTAAAGGTTTCAAATCAATTTTTGGAGCTTTTATGCTTGAAGGAATAGGTTGCACTTCTGACGATGACAACTCTTCAATTTTTGGTTTCCAAAAATGGTTTTCTAGTGCTTGTAAAAATCCATTGGAGACATCAAAACATTTCATATCACAAACTCTCTCATTTTCAAAACATGTTTCAGTAAATTCAAAAGAATTATTGACAGTGAAATTTTCGTGAACAATTTCTTCAATTAAATCAACTTCATGTAGTTCAAGATTTATCATCAGGCGGGTTGTTTGCAAACATTGAACACATTTAATTCCAAAGTCATATTTCCAAAAGATAATTTCAAAATACCATTTCTACAGTTAATCAATGCATTTGAAGTTGCAAGAAATGGACGACCTAAAATGACAGGAATTTGTGTTTTTGCATCTATAACCGGCTGAGTATCCAAAACAATGAAATCAACGGGAAAATAAAACTTGTCAATTTGTACCAACACATCTTCTACTATTCCTTTTGGAATTTTAATTGATCGATCACCTAGTTGGAGTACAATTGGAGTTTCTTTAAGTTCACCCAAACCTAGTTGTTCATAGACTGAAAAAGGTAGAAGATTTACGCTAGCACCTAGATCAAGTAAAGCACGTTCAATTATAGTGTCTCCTATAATGCATGAAATTGTTGGATGACCGGATCTTTGTACTTAGGTGGAGCAAATTGTTGTATAATTGAACTCACACTTTGATTAAAAATGCTTTTTTCTTCACATGATGTTTTCTTTTAATTGTGCACAAATCTTTCAAAAATTTTGCATAAGGTGGGACTTGTTTGATTGCATCCAACAAAGGAATGTTAATTTTGACTTGTTTAAAAAGCTCAAAAATTTCAGAATTTGAGTTCAATTTTTGAGTTGGTTGCAATCTTTGAGGAAAAGGGGCAGGAGGTGAATATGTTTCATCATTTTCAAACTTACCTTTATTCAACTTACCTTCTTCATCATCACAATTTTCATTATTCATTTCTGAAGATGAATTTAGAACTTTCTTAGGATGAATTGTTTTATCAACAATTTTTCCACTTCGAAGTGTTGTGACTGAATTGGCCTCATTTACTGGATTTTCACCCAAGTAGAAACACAACACTCGCGTAGAAGGATTAGGTTGAGGTTGAGCAGGAAACTTACCCTTTTCTTGAATTCGCAAAGAAGCTGTGAGTGTTGTAAGTGAGTTCTTGATCTCATTGATAGCCTGAGAAGTTTTATTATTGATGTTTGTTTGTTCATTCATAAATGCTTGCAAAGTCTCCTCAATTGATTTTACATGTGGGGATGGATATGAAGGAAAATTTGGTGGCTTTTGTGAATTTATTGGTTGAGCTTGATTATTATCACGCCAACTGAAATTAGGATGATTTCTCCATTGTGGATTGTAAGTTTCAGAATATGGAGATTGAAAAGGTTTTCTAAATCCATTCATGACATTTGCTTCAACAGGAATGTGAGGACAATCATTAGTTGAGTGTTCTTTAAGTCCACAAATTTCACAAACTTTTTTATCTTGCACAGATTTAACTTCTTTTACTTTTTTAACTTCCATGTCATCGATTCTTTTAGCCAAAAGTGCAAGTCTAGCACTTAAACTATCTTCTTGAGTAAGATTGAGTTTTCCTTTATTTTCATCAACACTATGCCAAGATTGGGAATTTTCTCGCCAAATAGTCAAGATATTCTAGCGCTTCATCGGGTTCTTTATCAAGAAATTGACCGTTACACATTGATTCAATAAATTGCTTAGTTTCGTGGATTTAAACCTTCATAAAAGAAGTCGATTATACGCCAATTTTCAAAACCATGATGTGGGCAGAATTCAACAACTCTTTAAACTTTTCCCAACATTCAAAGAAAACATCTTTAGGATTTTGAGAAAAATTTGAATTTGTCTTTTCAAAGAATTTGTTTTATGAGTTGGAAAGAATTTTTTCGTAAATTCGGTTTGCATTTCCGCCATGTACCAATTGATCTAGGTTTTAACGAGCTAAGCCAAGTTTTTGCTTTATCTTTTAAAGAAAAAGGAAACAATTTGAGCTTAACAATTTCAGTCGTGCAATTTTGATCATCAAATGTGGCACATACTTCTTCAAATTCCTTTAAATGTAAATATGGGCTTCAGAATCCATACCATGAAAATTAGGAAGTAAAGGTATCATCCCTGGCTTAAATCGAAAGTTGTTTGCATTTAGTGGAAAAATGAAACAAGGAGTAGAATTTCGAGGAGGTTGCAAATAATAACGCATATTATGCACTTCTTGATTTTCCACTCTTTCCATCTCATTTTGAACAATTACTTCTTCACCATAATTGGTGTGTGTGGAGGTGAATCAAAATTTTTTATCAAATTTTCTGAATTATATCTAATTAAACGGCGAGAATTTGGACTACGACACCATGTAAGCATATAAACACACAATATTTACAAAGTGATATATATACAAACCGGAAACCTACCTTGCCTTGCCTTCCCAAGACAACGGCGCCAAAAACTTGCTACAACTTTAAGGTTGCAACCCCAAGTGCGGGTTGTCTCAAGTAATAAATTTCTGAGTCCGAGGTCGATCCACAGGAAGTTGATGGAAGTTTACAGGATATTTCTTATTTAAAGGATGAGTAAATGGGTTTTTTTTTACTAGTAAGAATATTTTTTTAGTTACAAGAAATTTAATTAATAGAAATGTTGAGGATTAGGGATCCACTCTTGATTTCTGATAAAGGAATGATTATATTTTCTTACCTCTTAGATTGCCACTATTGGAATCCATACACAAAGAAGGTTCCAATGGGAAGATATTATACATATGAATCATGCAATGAGGTAATCATGTTATATCATCAATTAGAATTTATCTTATAACATCAATACTTGTTTATGGGATCAAGTATTTATGTATTCTTTTGTCTACAACAAATCAAGGTATCCACATTAGTAGTCGGTTGAAATAAAACCAGACATTTAACTAAATGGAACCAAGTATTTGTTGTGCCAATAGATATACATAAATCAAGAAACACCACTAAACAAAAATGTATAAGCTAAAACCAAATTGATGATACAAACAATGAAATTTAATATGAATCTACAATCATTCCTTATCCTTCATCAAGAGTTTCACCCCATTTCCTCAACAAAATAAACTTAGAATAACATGAAAAAAATAGAGAAAACAAAAGATTGAAGAAAAACTAAAGCAACCATTTTATAAAATACTAGAAATCTTACTATAATTTAAGAAAAGTAAGAAAGAAAAATTCTTTTGAACTTTGTAACTCTAACTTTCTCTACATAAAACTTGCTCTTGGCTAATTCTAATGACCTCTATTTATAGCCAACTAAAAATCAATTTACAATTATTTTATTCTTTATTTTTATTACAAGTAAGAAAATAAGGAAATCAACACCAACTTTGCCACCTTCTTTGACTGGTCATTTTGTCCATGATATCAGCCATCTTTGCTCAATTTTCTTCCACAAGTCAATTATCACATGAGTTGGCTTGAATTTCCAACTGATTTCATTGAATTTGAACAACCATGGGCCAAGATATGGTTGAATAATTGAGATGTGGTTGGCATACGGGATTGACTAGTGCAGCAGCCTCTTGGATTTTTTATAAATTCATACAATACAAATCTGACTTTGGGGTATTCTTCAATGTTGTAGCTCTATGATTTGTACATACTCAGTAAAAATTTCAGATACAAATACCTTGTATTTTTCGAGTTATGTCCAAAATACCAAACTTGGTCAAGTCTGGAAATTAAATGAGCACCCTTCAATCTTCATTTTATGATGAATTTTTTTATCCAAGAAAATATCATTTCGAACTTTGATTTTTGGTTTTAATCTCTCTGAAAACTTGTAAATGAATGGATTGTGAATCCACATCTTCAAGAATCATCCCAAAATCATGTCGGAAATGAAAGCTATGCTCGTTGATCCAAACCTGCACTAAAAAAATGCTTCCAAATACAATTCTATGTTGATTTCCTATTTTATTCCTAACATATTAATAATACTATAAATTCATTTTATTAATAATATTAATAAGGTAAAATAATAATATAAGCCTAAAATAATTATAAATTTTTAACGTTCATCAGTGAGGTAGATCAAACTCCTATTGAGAGGTTTCACACTTTGTTAGAAAAGCTAACTCCTTTAGAAAAGCTTCGCGCTTCGTGAGATCATAAAGAAATAACCCCTCACACAGTGAAAACACTATTCACGCATGATAACCTCATGGAGGTCTCATCAATAGCAAGATCAAGCACTAAAGCATGAAAAATGCTAACACCTACAACGAAAAATTAATAACATGCTACTTGGAACACGAAAAACATCTTCTCATCTCACTGTGGTGAAGAACAAGATAGAAAAAGAATTGAACAAGTATTAAAAAGCAAGCCCTAATAGGTGGACAGAAACAAGAGTTTAATATAGTCAAAAGCTATTCAAAACAACTAAAGGCTCAAGCCTGGGGGCTTCATCTTCCTCCTGACCGCCTTTTTCACCGATGATATCCTCCTGGATCCTTTGTGAGAACATATCTCCCCTCTCGTTATCTCAGACTGAAGAGTCTTGCAAATCCACTAACTTATTTGGATCATTATCTCTCTCCTTAAATGGATTTCTGCAAGGGCAAACAACCCCATCAAAGAAGGTGGAGAACCTATCCATCAAGCTCAATCTATAAACAACACCTCAATTGACAAAAATCTATCACATCTCGAAAGCAGTACTCTCACAAGAGTCAACTATGCACTATTATGGAAAGATAATAAGTCATATAAGAGGTGGCTACGCGCCATCCGTAGCATTCTCCAAGACTAAGTCTCCTAAAAGATGGCTACGCATTATCCAGAGCACTCATCAACACACAAGTTCCTACAATAAGTGGTTTCACGCCACCCCAGACAACTCTTATGAAGATTTTCTAAGAGAGGTGACTCCACCTCATCTAAGATACACAATAAGAAGTCATTCACACGTAGTGAGATCAAGACACCCACAAGCATATATATAGAGATCATACAGATAATACATAAAAGGTCAAGTCATGAAAAATGTCAACATATATGAAAAACAAACAAAGAAGCAAAAGACCACAAAAACGTGGAAAAAAATGGACGTGGGGATGAGAGTCATCCCCCGTGCATTTGCAAATGAATGTGCTCTCTCTTGTCGGGCGCCATCCAATGGGCGCACCCCAGCGCATGAGTGCCTTCTAAAATGCTACCCCACTCCCTCTACCGCGTGGGGCTCCTTCTTCTTCTTCTCTTCTCCTCCATGGCTCATTTCCATTCAACTCGCAAGTAAAATTTTCAATAAGTGGGACTCATGAGAAGCTTAAAAAATACAAAATGCCAAGAAGACTAGAAGAAGTCTTTCAAAAGACTAAGTCCCATTACGACTCATCTCTCGCAAAAGACTGTTCGCCTATTTTTTTAGCTTCACCGCAAGTGTACGGATCAGTTTATAGAATAGGGTTTGCAAGGTCGAATCCACATGGATTAATAAATTAATGTACCAAGTATTGGATTCTAATAGTCCTATTTTTATCTAAACTATCGAAATTTGAAGGGTTGGTTTTATTACTACTAAAGCAGAATTTAATCCTAAAATAACAAAGCAAAGAACGATTGAAAGATCAAGTATGGATAGATGGATTCCTGGGTTATGGTTTCAGTTAATATCCCACTTTATGCTTAGATTAAGCAAACCAAGGTTAAACATATTCTTCTCTATAGACCAATCACCAAAGTAATTTACCCCCTCTCTCGAGATGTATGTAAAAGCGTTGATTGGAATATCTATGTTAGCATCTCTACTCAACATGAGATATCCAACTCCCAAAAGTTCAAAAGATTATAAGATCTCACAAATATTCACAGACTTCTCAATCATGCAATCTATTTGTGTCAAGTACTCAAGATCTAGATTTGAAACTCATCGGTTAGAAATATGAATCAATACATCAAACAAGTTTAGATCAAAGGCCTTTTGATAAAACAAGAATTAAAGCAAAGTACTTGAATAGAGAAAGAAAACATTAACTTCAATTATCCTTAATCATCAAAAAAAGTGTTTATTAACCTACTCCAAAACCCGGGAATCACAAGATGTTTAGCCAGACATTGAAGATAAACAATTCATAGACAAATTATTCATAATCAAAATCTAACTATAAAATAACGATACGATGGAATGAGTGACTCGGGGATGATGACGATCTCTCAATCTATCTTCAATCCTCGAAGGTGTGGTTGCGGTCTTGATCGATCTCTCAATGTTTCCGATGGAAAACTGCTCTTTTCTCTCGTTTCTAGGGTAAAAATCAGCGTGTCTCTATTTGTGGCCATCCCGTGTCTATTTGTACTTTGTTTGGGTCGAAACCTAGTTGAAACGGATCGAACTGTTTTCCCCGATAGAGCACACGGGCCGTGCCATATGGTACGCCCAGCCCGTGCTAGGTGTCGCACGCAGTGGTCAAAATTCTGCAGGAGGCACGGGCCGTGCCAAATGGCATGGGTTGTCCGTGCTGGTAGCCGAACTCCAAGTCTTCAAGTATAGGCTGAGCACGGGCCGTGCTAGGAAGAACGCCCTGCCCGTGCTCACCTGTAGCAATACGTACACGGCTATTTTCTTCCGTTTTTCATACGGTTCGTCTGACTTCTTCTCGACTCGACTCCAAACTTCATACTTTACATCAAATATTGGCGAATGCAATGCTCTGAATTGTTGCCAAACTGCTACAATTAATGATAAATTCTTACAAAACGAGCAAAGCGTAATCCTTTTCCAAAAACAGGAATAAAACCCTATTTACTCATATAATGCATGCATATCAACACATTTTAGCTAAGATCAAGCCCAAAATACATGCAAAATACATGTCAATCAAACCCCCAAACTTAAACTGTTGACAGTCCCGGTCAACACTTTATAAACAAAACAACACAAATGGGGTAAAGAAGAGCAACTCAAGAACACCGCATCACAATTCATGTCATCTATCCATAGACATGAAGCACAAATCAACCAAGTTTCAAAGAGCTAACACGGAGCACAAGTTTATAAAAATCATGGTAAAATACTTCAAATCACGCCTCTCAGGGATAAAGTGTATACTCTACTCACTAGCATGATACGGGACGTGTATTCGCTCAAGTCATATCAATGTTGAAGAATTACCATATGCTTGCAAATCGTCTCTCATTTCCGCCACTCGTTTGTATGCAATTCACAAATCATAAAGGACTTTATTTAAGGTTGTAATGAAGGCTCTTTGGTTAAGGTAGGGAAATATGGATAAAGAGACGCAACTCGAGCGTATAGATTGGAAAACACATTGTTTTTCTCAAACCATTTTTTTTAATTCAAATCAACTATGTACTCCCAATCGCCTTATATCCTATCACTTCTCTAATTCTCCCTTCTTTTTCATACACATTATTCCCTTCGCCTTACACCACAATTCTCATTTATTTTTCACTTCTCGGCCGACTCACTTTGTTTGCAAATCGATTTTTTTTTTTCAACTCCTTGTGAGTATTTTTCCGCTTTTTCCTCCTTTTTTCTTTTATTCCCAAGCACCCAACACATACACATTTTCTAACTTTTTGACACCCCTTCATTCAACCCTTTATTCCATCCCTTTACTCAATGCTATACGCTCAAGTTTAGGGTAACTGATATATCAGATTAAGTTCTAAGGCTTGAAATGTGGCTATCAAAAAATCAGGCACTAGGCTCAAATTGGCTAACTAGGGAAGTCAAATATCATAAGGTAGGCAAAAAGGCTTGAAAGGCTTAACAAAGATGGCCTAAAATCATCTTCATGAATGCATACAACATGTGACTTTGACGGAGATACCAAGGCAAGTTCTAGAATTCAAATCAACATGAATGACACACTCAATCACAAACAAGACTGCATAATATGAAAGCAGTAAAGGCTCAAAAGCTCACAGGCTTGTAAGTGCATAATTCAAAGTATGTTAACCATGATTCAATAATCACATGCTCCATATTAACTATTCTCAACCCGATCAACTCACACTCAACATCCAATTCAAAACAACACAAACCAATCCGCAAATGCTCCCAAGATCAAGATCACAATCAAAACACCACAAACACACAATAGCGGTCAACTCACTCCCTAACAACTAGGAAAGCAATAAACGTGCTAAAGCAATAAATGTGCTAAAACCATAAAAAAATTCAAACATCTAATGCAATGCAACCTATATGCTCTACATGCAACTAAATGAATGCAAACGCCACACCCATCAAAAAAATACTACCTCTCCCCCCAAAACTTGAATGAAATTATAGCGCATGAAAGAGAATGTAGAATTTCAATAAAAAGTATGGATAGGACATGTATCACTGTGGGGGTGGCGGCGGGTAGTGGCCCTGGGAGATATGCCAATTCTCGATCCTCTGTAATGTCTGCAATATCTCCAACTCCCGCTGCTTGTATGTTTGGTACCACAAGCTCTGGGCTTGGTACCTTTGCTCCTGGACTTCTCGGAAAGCACTGAAGTCGTCTCTATGTTATCGCAAGCTTTCCTCAAAGGCACAGAATCTATCATGATCGTACTGTACCCCACGCTCCTCACCTTGGTGGGAGCTCTCTGGAATATCGGTTCCCCTTTGTGGGCCGCCCTGCTCGAAGCCTCCCTGCTGGAAGCCCTGCTCGAATCCCTTCTCATGTCTATCATACTCCTGCGCCTCCATCACCAAGTCCTTTTCGTCGGGTAACCCGACTACCCTTCTCCTTTTCCATGTTGTCAAACCTTCCATGGCTCTGATATGTGCGTCCGAGTACATGAGCCAGTTGATTTGGTTGTCTACCACAACAGTGAGTTGTGGGTTAGGGAGGGGGAAAGCAGACCCGACTTTTTGTTGAAAACAGAGGATATGCTCCTCTTCAGTAATAATCTTCATGGTGCGGAGGGCTTGCATGTTGACGCTGCGACTGCCGTCTATAGGCTCCATGTGGCTCATGTCAACCCCAAAATGTCGAGCAATGGGGGTGATCATTCCCCCAATTAAGATTATCCCCGTGTCCTGCTGAGAGATATAAACGGCATGGTCCACGAAGTTTGCTGCCATATTATCGGGGGTGCGGGTGAGCATACACCAAAGTAAGTATAGCCCTCTCGCTTGCATACCCCCGTTGTTGTGGCGGGCGAACACGGAATGTGCCGTCACTTTCTGAATGTATCAGAATACGGGGTTACGGAGTGACGAAGCCTTGGATGAGCGCGCCACGTATTGCATTAGGCCGGTTTCTGGGGTTTCAGTCAACATTCGCCAGAATTCTCGCGAGTTGTAATTTGCGACCGGCTGGTACGGGGCGTTTGATGGTACCCCAAAAATCTGGTTCAGTTCGGTGAGGGTGACGTTCCTCCAAATGTTGCCCAATCTGAAACTGATTTTCTGAGGTTCATTCCTTACTCGCATCTCCGTAACGTAGACTGTGCTCAAGAACTCGAGGGCGAGTGTTTTGAATGTCGGCCACCGCCCTTGCATGAAGGCAGTCCATCATACTCGCTCAAACATTAGCCACACCTCCTCATGTATCCCGAGAGCTCGGGTACACTCATCGTCGTCATAGCGTGACGGTGTGAATGTACGAGTAATCAGCCGGTTCCATTTTTCCATCAATTCTGGCTCGGTGAAGGTGAGTCCATAAGCTAAGGGACAGTTTAGATCAATCTCCCGAACGGGTCTCCTCAGCCGTCCACCCTGACCTCTTTGTGGTTCAGCCATATGTCTAAATTAGTACCTGGCAAAACAATCATGAGAATCCGTACGTGCCAAGTAAAACAAGAAAACCAATGAATTCATACAACAAATCAACAAGGGTATAGTCTCTCATCTCAACAATTTAATCCACAATTAAGCTTTCAATTCACATACCAATATAATTGCCGAAACTCCTAGCTACTACACCCTAAACAATCTAGCACATGTATAATCCATCAAGCAATCAACCACAATTATTATATTTCAACAACCCACAAGGTGTTCGATAAAATGCCCAATAGAAAATTTCAATAAAAAACATGGCAAAAGTACCAAACAAGCATCATATATCAACCATAATCCATAATCCTCAAGAAATTTGACATAAAAAGTGCAATTCATACCTTAAATCCCGAGAATTTGAAGAGAGTTGGATTTTGAAAACCCTAGGTGCTTTCTACCCCAAATCCTTGCTTCCAAGTAATTTCACAAGTGAATTTGTGTTTAGAGTAATGTGGGATGTGAGTAGTGGTGAATTTCTAGGAGAATTTTCGAGAAATTTTGAGGGGGATTCGTCTCTTGTACGTCTGGGCGCGAGGGAGAGATGAATTTGTGTGAAAGAATACCCCTCTGCCCGACCTTATTGCTGCCCCAACGGATATGAGCATGTGTCGTGCCAAACGGCACGGGCGGCCCGTGCTAGGGGCCGAACAATTTAGCCCCAAAGTCTGAAGGGAGCATGGGTCGTGCCAAATGGCACGGTCGGCCCGTGCTAGGGGCCGAACGATTTACTCCTCAGGTGCGGTATGGCACGGGCCGTGCGCATGGTGCACGGGCGGCCCGTGCTCGGTGCCGCACCTCGTGTTCGATTTTTTTCAATTTTTCATTTTTTTTTTAGAGAAATAGGGAAAGCTTCTAACCTATGAAAGCAATTAAATCCTAACTTAGAAAAGGGAAAAAACAAACCAAGAAACATGGGAAGAAATAAAATAGCAAAACCATTGGGTTGCCTCCCAACAAGCGCTAAATTTAACGTCTCTAGCAAAGTGAGGCGTGTCACCTCTTCCTTTTGATCCCGGCTCAAGTAGTGCTTGATCCTCTGGCCATTCACCATGAACGTCTCTCCATCTCGGCTCACCAATTCCACTATTCCCGGAGGATTTAACACCTTCTTTATTACAAATGGCCCCGACCATCTCGACTTAAGTTTTCCCAGAAAGAGTTTAAGACGCGAGTTAAACAATAGGACTTGTTCACCCAGTAAAAAGTTTCTCTTCTTTATCTTCGATCGTGCCATCTTTTGGTTCGCTCCTTGTAAATCCGAAAATTTTCATAAGCTTCATCCCGGAATTCCTCCATCTCATTTAAGTGTAGGAGCCTCTTCTCACCCGCTGCTTGGAAGTCAAAATTTAACTTTTTCACAGCCCAAAATGCCTTATGCTCCAATTCGACGGGCAAGTGACACGATTTCCCGAATACTAACTAATACGGAGATGTGCCCAATGGTGTCTTGTATGCAGTCCGATATGCCCATAATGCGTCATCTAGCTTCATGGCCCAATCTTTGCGATTTATGTTTACCATTTTCTCCAAAATCTGCTTAATCTCGCGATTGGCTACCTCTACTTGCCCGTTTGCTTGCGGATGGTATGCTAATGCCACCTTGTGCTTGACCCCATACTTCACAAGTAGAGTGCTCATCAATTTATTCACAAAGTGTGACCCCCCGTCGCTAATCAAAGCTCTCGGGGTTCCAAACCGAGTGAATATATTTTTCTTTAAGAATTTGAGCACTACTCGCGCACCATTAGTTTGTGCCAGAATTGCCTCAACTTATCGAGATATGTACTCTACTGCGAGTAGGATGTATTGATAACCCGACGAAGATGGGAAGGGGCCCATGAAGTCGATCCCCCACACATCAAAGAGTTCAACCTCCATCACATTGGTCATGGGCATCTCATGTCTTCTCGAGATGTTCCCCATCCGCTGGCACCTATCACACTGTTGTACAAATAGATAGCAATCATTAGATAACGTAGGCCAAGATAATCCACTTTGCAATACCTTAGCCGCATTTAGTCGGACCAAGTGTCCCAGGAAGGTGAAGAATGACACTGTTGTAAAACTCACTCCCACTCTTCTTGAGGCACACATCGTCGAATGATGGTATCGGCGCACCTCTTAAAGAGCAAGGGGTCGTCCCACATGTAGAACTTGACGTCATGGAGGAATTTCTTCTTTTGATATGACGACAAGTCCGGAGGCAAGACCCCTGCAACCAAATAGTTAACAAAATCTGCATACCATGGGAATTTAGCTTGTAGCATCAGAAGTTGCTCATCGGGGAACTCCTCCTTAATTGCCTCCGTGTCTTCTTTCTCCTCATTCTTGTATTCCAGTCTGGACAAGTGATCGGCTACTACATTCTCGCAGCCCTTTCTATCCCGAATTTCCACATCGAATTCCTATAACAAAAGGATCCATCGAATCAGTCTCGGTTTGGCATCCTTCTTGTCGAATAGATATTTTATTGCCGCGTGGTCGGTGTGGACTATCGCCTTAGTTCCAATCAAGTAAGACCGGAACTTGTCGAATGCAAACACGATTGCCAGCATTTCCTTCTCAGTGGTGGTGTAGTTTTGTTGGGTGCTGTCTAAAGTTCTGCTCGCGTAGTAGATAGCTCTGAACATCTTGTCTCTTTTCTGACCCAAAACAACCCCAACTGCAAAGTCGCTGGCATCACACATGAGCTCGAAGGGCTGACTCCAATCCGGAACTACTAGAATTGGTGCTGTCACCAAAGCCTTCTTCAGAATCTCAAAATCCTGCAAACAATCATCGGAAAAATTGAAAGCAGTATCTTTTTCTAATAACTGACTTAAAGTTTTAGTGATTTTAGAAAAGTCACGGATAAACCTTTTGTAGAACCCGGTGTGCCCTAAAAAGCTTCGGATGGCTTTTTCATTTGTTGGAGGTGGGAGTTTCTCAATTGCCACAACCTTCGCTCTATCAACTTCCAAACTTGCAGAAAAGACTCGGTGGCCTAAAACAATGCCATCTCGTACCATGAAATAGTACTTTTCCCAATTTAAAACAAGGTTAGTCTCCTCGCATCTCTGCAAAACTAGAGAAAGGTTATCCAAGCAATGATCATATGAATCTCCAAACACAGAAAAATCATCCATAAAAACCTCCATTATTTTCTCGATGAAATCATGGAATATAGCTATCATGCATCTTTGAAAAGTAGCGGGCGCGTTACAAAGTCCAAATGGCATTTTGCAAAATGCAAATGTACCATAGGGGCATGTAAAGGTCGTCTTCTCTTGGTTCTCCGGGGCAATCATGATCTGATTATACCCGGAATAACCATCGAGAAAACAATAGTAATCATATCCCGCCAAACGATCAAGCATCATATCAATAAAGGGAAGGGGAAAGTGATCTTTGCGAGTAGCATCATTTAACTTCCTATAATCAATACGAATTCGCCATCCAAGAACTACTCTAGTCGCTATAAGCTCACCACTTTCGCTTTCTCACTACCGTCATCCCCCTTTTTTTCGCACCACTTGTCTTAGGACTTACCCAATAACCGTCGGAAATAGCATATATAATTCCAAAGATCTAACTATTTTAAAACTTCTTTTCTAACGACTTCTTGCATTATAGGGTTTAATCGTCTTTGATTTTGCACCGAAGGTTTATGACATCTTCCATTCTAATCTTATGCATTACAATCGATGGACTAATGCCTTTTAAATCGAGAGATTGACCAACCTATCGCCGACTTATGTTTTCTTAACACCCTAAGCAATTTATCGAGTTGAACTAAAGTTAAAAGAGATGATACGATTACCGGACTTGTGTTATTCGCTCCAAGGAATGCATATTTGAGATGCTCGGGCAAGGGCTTGAGTTTTGGGTTCGAGTTGGCCTCATCGGATGGACGCACGTGGCCGTCTTCGTGGGGCGATGGGCACGGCCGCGGCCGTTTTAGGTCCTTCAACTTTTTCTTCGATGACAGCACACGGGCTGCCCGTGCCATTTGGCACGGGCCGTGCTGTCGTCGTTTTCTTCAAATTTTCCTTCGGCTATGCGCACGACCTGGGCGTGCTCAAGAGCACGGGCCGTGCGCCCCTGTAGAACTGACTCCCGTACATTTTTCTGCGTGTGCGCGCCTCTTGCGCTCCTTGGTAATACCTGCATATTATCCAAAGCACAAACACAATCATACAAGTCTTGGTTATCAATATCAATAGTCAAGTTCGATGTTAAACACGAATGTGTGAAACCAAACTCCAAATTATCCCTAAACAATGTATGATCTGCATACTCATCAATGTAAGATTCAACTACGTCAATGAAATTACAAGTCTCAACACCATCATGAAATTGAAGTGCCTTATAGATAGTAAATAAAACATGCTCATCATTAACCTGTAATGTGAGCTCTCCCTTTTGCACATCTATTAAGGCCTTCCCCGTAGCTAGGAATGGACGCCCAAGTATCAAAGGGACGTCTTTATCCTTCTCCATGTCCAGCACCAAGAAATCCACAGGGAATATGAATCTATCTACTTTGACAAGTACATCCTCGATGATTCCCTTTGGATAAGTAAGTGATCGGTCCGCGAGTTGTAGGGTGACCGTAGACGGCTTCACCTCTCCCAATCCAAGTTGCCTAAAAACAGACAAGGGTATTAAGTTAATACTCGCTCCTAAATCACAAAATGCTTTATTAAAGAAAACATCACCAATAGCACAAGGGATAGTAAAACTCCCCGGATCTTTTAATTTCTGTGGTAGTTTCCTTTGGATTATTGCACTGCACTCCTCTGTCAGATTGACTGTCTCGAAACTAGTCATCTTCCGCTTCTTTGACATAACATCCTTCAAGAATTTAGCGTAATTGGGCATCTGCTCCAATGCGTCTGCAAAAGGAATGTTAATATGCAGTTTCTTAAAAATATCTAAAAACTTAGCAAATTGCGCGTCTAACTTTTTCTTTTGAAAACATTGGGGAAAAGGAAGGGGAACATTAAGTTTAGAAATATCAGGGTTAGAGGAAGATTTAAGCTTCTCCCAGCCCCTTTTTGTTCAGCACGATGTTCCTCAGCTCCTTCCTTGGCCTCAACCTCGCTAATTGCCTCAATTTCTGTATCTTCCGGCACATAGATCGCCGTTCCAGCAGGGCGCACGGGCTGGCCATGCGGTGGCGCACATGCCGTGCCGTCGTGCGATTTTTCAGAATTTTCTGGTATTTTTGGCCCCTCGTATTCCATTCCACTCCTCAAACGAATGGCTTTACACTGCTCCTTTAGATTAACCTCAGTGTTGCTCGGAAACTGGCCTTTCTGATGCAGCCCGCCAATAATCGTAGCTATTTGACCAATTTGGGTCTCAAGATTCTTCATCTGGGACCCCAATTGGGTGACATGGTTTTCGATTTTATCCATCTTTGCCTAATTCTTGTTGAACTTGTTCCTCGTCTCACTTATAAACGAGGTGAACATATCCTCCATGGTTGGCTTAGGATCTGCAGTAATAACACCGTTTGTCATATTAAATCCCGGTGGTGGTTGCATCACGTTCTTTGTGTTTGCGTAGGAGAAGTTCTCGTGGTTCCTTAAGCCCGGATGGTAATGAGTTGGATTTTGATTGTTCCGGAAATTGTTGAAATTCCGGTTATTCGCATAATTTGATTCCTCGATCAGATCTAGAGGAACTCCCCCATTACTAGCACTCGCGTTTCCCTCGTTTGCCTTTGTCAAAGCACTTAATTGATTCGTCAGTGCGGCCATTTGGGCTGTCAACTCTTTAATGGGTCCAATCGACACTTCGGCTACCCTTTTCACATTAGTCCTTTCAGAAGGCCATTGATAGCTATTCATGGCCATCTCTTCCAATAAGTTGAACGCATCCTCCGGAAACCTCGCAAGTAGCGCGCCCCCTACTGCAACATCCACAAACGATCTAGTCTGTACCATCAACCCATTGTAAAAGAAACAGAGTTGTTGATCCTTTGGAAATTCGTGCTGCGGGCACCTCCTCAACAAATCCCGAAATCTTTCCCAGGCCTCGTACAACGGCTCAGAGTCAAACTGCCTGAATTGAGTGATCTCGCTTTTAAGCTGTAGTGTCTTACTTGGTGGGAAATATTTGAACAAGAACCTCTGACTCAGCTCATCCCAATTGTTCACACTCCCCTGAGTTAGGGTGCCTAGCCAGTTCCTAGCCTTATCCCTTAAAGAGAAAGGAAATAGACGAAGACGTATAGCATCATCAGTCACCCCATTCATCTTGATAGTATTGCAAATCTGTATGAAATTCGCAAGATGAGAGTTGGGATCTTCAGACGGGAAACCCCAAACTGATTCTGCTGCACCATCGATATCAGTGATGGCTTCAGCTCAAAATTATTCGCATTGATTGGGACATTGGCAATTCCACCATAGTTGCGATTGATTGGGCGAAAGAAATCGCGAATCGCCTGCTGTTGGACTGCCGGAGCCACTGGAACCTCTGGTATTGGTAACCTGACATTGTTCATGTTGGCCCGGTTGTTACTCCATTTTCGCCCCCATTATTTCCTCCGTTGTTACCGTCTACGTCTGCCATAGTCTGTTCCTGCTGTCTTTCTGCCCGTTTGGTAGCCGCACTATTCCGCCTAGCAAAAGCCTCAACCTCCGGTATGAACGGTGCTAATTCCCCTTGCTTCGAGCGGGTGATCATGCACTACCTGAACCAACTAAAAAAAACAAGTCAACCACAGTAAAAGTAGAATTAAACAACAAACTAAAAAGAAAAAGAAAAATGTCTAGATTAAGAATAGTTCTATTTATCACAATATCAGTACTAGAAATTTGATTAATCCCCGGCAACGGCGCCAAAAACTTGTTCGCCTATTTTTTTAGCTTCACCGTAAGTGTACGGATCAGTTTATAGAATAGGGTTTGCAAGGTCGAATCCACAGGTATTAATAAATTAATGTACCAAGTATTGGATTCTAATAGTCCTATTTTTATCTAAACTATTGAAATTTGAAGGGTTGGTTTTATTACTACTAAAGCAGAATTTAATCCTAAAATAACAAAGCAAAGAACGATTGAAAGATCAAGTATGGGTAGATGGATTCCTGGGTTATGGTTTCAGTTAATATCCCACTTTTATGCTCAGATTAAACAAACCAAGGTTAAACATATTCTTCTCTATAGACCAATCACCAAAGTAATTTACCCCCTCTCTCGAGATGTATGTAAAAGTATTGATTGGAATATCTATATTAGCATCTCTACTCAACATGAGATATTCAACTCCCAAAAGTTCAAAAGATTATAAGATCTCACAAATATTCACAGACTTCTCAATCATGCAATCTATTTGTGTCAAGTACTCAAGATCTAGTATTGAAACTCATCGGTTAGAATTATGAATCAATACATCAAACAAGTTTAGATCAAAGGCCTTTTGATAAAACAAGAATTAAAGCAAAGTACTTGAATAGAGAAAGAAAACATTAACTTCAATTATCCTTAATCATCAAATAAAAGTGTTTATTAACCTACTCCCAAACCCAGGATTCACAAGATGTTTAGCCAGACATTGAAGATAAACAATTCATAGACAAATTATTCATAATCAAAATCTAACTAATTGAAATAACGATACGATGGAATGAGTGACTCGGGGATAATGACGATCTCTTGATCTATCTTCAATCCTCGAAGGTGTGGTTGCGGTCTTGATCGATCTCTCGAAGTTTCCGATGGAAAACTGTTCTTTTCTCTCGTTTCTAGGGTAAAAATCAGCGTGTCCCTGTTTGTGGCCGCCCCGTGTCTATTTGTACTTCGTTTGGGTCGAAACCTAGTTGAAACGGATCGAACTCTATTTTTCCCGCAGAGGAGCACGGGCCGTGCCATATGGCACGCCCAGCCCGTGCTAGGTGCCGCACGCAGTGGTCAAAATTCTGCAGGAGGCACGGGCCATGCCAAATGGCACGGGTTGCCCGTGCTGGTAGCCGACCTCCAACTCTTCAAGTATAGGCTGAGCACGGGCCGTGCTAGGGAGCACGCCCTGCCCGTGCTCACCTGTAGCAATACGTACACGGCTAATTTTTTCCATTTTTCGCACGGTTCGTCTGACTTATTCTCGACTCGACTCCAAACTTCGTACTTTACATCAAGTATTGGCGAATGCAATGCTCCGAATTGTTGCCAAAGTGCTACAATTAATGATAAATTCCTACAAAACGAGCAAAGCGTAATCCTTTTCCACAAAACAGGAATAAAACCCTATTTACTTATATAATGCATGCATATCAAATCATTTTAGCTAAGATCAAGCCCAAAATACATGCAAAATACATGTCAATCAAAGACTCAGTTCTCAACCCTGAAGTTGAAAACTTAATCAAGAGTGAATTTGACCGACCTCTAGAGGCCACAACCAAGCACAAAGCTCTATGCAAGAGACTTAACTTCGCGCCCCGCACTTTGCTCTCTCGCAGAGCTCACGCTCCCGCACTCTATGCTATATGCCCTGCACTCCATGCGACGCGTGTCGCGCCCCGCACTCCGTGCGCTCCATTCCCTTATGCACTCCATGCTTCCTCGCTCTAGAAACCTCTTGCATTCCCTAAAACTCTCGCACTCTGGAGACTCCTCGCAATCGGCAGAGCTCTCATGTTCCAAAGCCCTTTTGCGTCCCTAGGAACTTTGGACTTCGCGCCTTCTGGGACCTCCCATCTTCTTGAGACTTTCCATCTTTCGGAGACTTCTTGCCTTCCAGGGACTCCCCTCTTTTCGGGGACCTCCCTTCTTCAGGGAACCTCCCGTCTCAGAGAGACATCATCCTCCTCCCACATAGATCACACATTTGAAAGGGACCTAACTCCTGCACTACTTCGGTCTCCCTTGTAGCCCGGAAGTTGGGGGTGGTTATGTTGGGGGGTAAAATTAATTTTTTTCCTATTTCATTTATTTAATTCTCTTTAATGAATTAAGCCCATAAAAATTATCAATTGGGCCAAGTCAAAAAAAAACCTACGAGGCCCAACTCATCGCATAAAACCCATGAAACTCAACCCATAATACCAGGACCTAGAGGCCCAATTCAGTATGTCCGGCCTATGCGGCCATAGTCTCAGTTATAAATAGTCCCTCATATATTATTTTTTATTAAGCACAATTTTACTGTTGATGACTTCCTGTGCTCTGGATTTTTCACCTACATTTTGTTGACTTAAGCATCGAATGGGCTTCCCGAGGACACCCCTAGGACCCTCCTAACCTTGTTTGCCATGTTGCAGGCCGATTCCCGGCATGTGGATTGGACTTCGGATTGGATTCATATACCTTAGCTTGGATTACTGTAACTCGGAGTGAGCTGAACAACTTTTAGCAGCATCAATATACCGTAAACAACACATATTAAAACAAAATATATTGGAAATAATATAGAAACAACAAATAAATAGTAAAACACAATTCGATTTATGATCCAATTTATTGAAAACATAAAAAATAATATGAAAACAACCAAGAAGAACATTGAAAATTATATAACAAAAAATTAGAAACAACATAAACAATATAGAAAACAACACAAGAATAAAAATAGGTTAAAAATAGGTAAAAGATGAATTGAAACATAAAAAACGACATGGAAACAATAAAGAAACGAAGAACAATGAAAACAAATATAAACAATAAAAAAATAACACATGAACAAAAAACATATAAAAATAGCTAAAAAACCGATTGTTTATTAAAATCGTAACATCAAAACAACACAGAAACAATCAATAACAATATAAACAACATGGAAACAAATGTGAAATAATAGAAATAACTTAGAAAACAATACAAAACAAAAAACCGAAAAAAGTGTATAAATATCCACAAAAGACAGGAACATTAAAATATTCAAAACATCCGGAAGTATCTTTGGAAAAATTGATATTTTCAGGAATTTCTCAAATTCATTGCATCTCTGGACAATTAGTCCGAGAATTGGCTCGTTAAGCAACAACACGTTTAAAGCCCACCTCGGCCCATATATTGGTCCGAAATATTGACTGTAATCCAACCCAATGATATGATATCATCCAATCACAACCTCACAAGTGGGCTGAATACTCTGAAAGGCCCAAACAAACAACTCAGAGTTTTCATGCATATTATAAAGGGATAATTACAAAAATACCCCTCAAGTTTGGGCTAATTACAAAAAAAAACAGAGATGTTTCAAAATTACAAAAAATCCCATCAGGTTTGCTTTAAATTTAAGGGGGTAAATGCAATATTTATATAAATATCAGGGAGTTTTTTTATATGGTTTTTCACTTATGAAAAATGCGGAAAATATAAGATGTAATCAAACCTCAAGGTTTTTTTTTTTGTAATTTTCATAAACTTTTGGGTTTTTTGGTAATCAGCACAAACCTTAAGAAGTTTTTTGTAATCATCCCTATTATAAAACATGATTTTGTCTTAGGAATATAATTATAAAAGCTACTTTGAGGTTCTGCTTGATTACAAAAACATCTCATTATTTTTCAAAATTACAAATACCATTTTAAAGTGTTACAAGCACCTCTTGGAAGTTTTTATTTATCTAATAAATACCCTGTTGAGGATGCAATTTGTAAAATAAAAACATATGTTGAGAGAGTATTTGTAATTTTGAAAGACGGTTGATTATTTTGAAACTAGAATAAACTTAAGGGGTAGTTTTTGTAATTAATCCTTTATCTTATAAAACTGTATTCACAAAACGTAAATTCTCTTATCTCTATCTTTGAACACATATTCCTCCCACCCCCTCCACACACACACACACACACAATTAGAACTGGAAAATTGGGCCGGCCCAACTAATCCGCATATAGAGTTGGACTGGACTTTGTTTTTAGAGACCCGAAAAGACCGGGGTTTACTTGACCCGGTCCAAACAGCTCGAAGTCCAATAGATTCAAACGACCTGACCAAATTTACAAGTGTTGGATTGAGTTTTGTCACAAAAAATATGGTTCAACAAAACTTTGACCTGTCCCGGTCCAATTTTCTGAGACTAGGCCCCCTGAGCTTGGGCTGAGCCAGCCCTATCCAACGCATTGGCAACTCTATGTAACACCGTACAACCTGTCCCCAATGGGTTGATCATACGTTCATATGATGATTTTGAGGTTAATTTGTTCAATTTAAAACTAGTATTTGCTTTTTTGTTACGTACGTGTTTGAACAGGTGAAAACAAGTGGGTGTGTACGTAAGATCACATAATTATATAATAAGCAAAAATCTTGACTAAGTAGTTTGACATTTATATATGTCCAAGTAGTACCTAATTTTCCAAGAAGACAATGCATCTTTTTTCCCCAATAACAACGTAGTTTTTTTGTTGTTTGAATTCTTGTTGCTTCTTCTCAAAAAAAAATAAAATTCTTGTTGCTTAATTATTGTTCAGACTAGGTGAAATATATACTAAGGGGTTATTACTTATTTGCATGCGCAGACTGAAAATGCACAATTTCCCGGGATGCAATCAATTAATTAAAAGACCATATTCTCCGGCCCGAGGCATCATATATTGCAAATATATTTATATATGTATAGTCGTACAAATATATATATATATATATATATATATATAGGGGAGAATCAAGTGAGACCATGTCTCTAGGTGAGACACAATGGACTAATCTCAACCATCCCTCACTATTAATCAATGGGTATGATTTAATGGATAAAAAATATATTAAAATATTAATTTAATCAATATAAGGATAGTAGGGTAAAATAACATAACAAGTTAGTTACAAAAATGGAATCAAATCTTTTTCTCTCTCATACATCTCCAATTTCTCAAATCTCACGTCTCTCTCTCTCTCTCTCTCTCTCTCTCTCTCTCTCTCTCATTCCTCCATTAACGCAAATAAAGAAAACTGTGAAGAACTCGAAAATTACAGAAAAAAACAAGAAAAATCGGTGTAATATTACGGAGAAATAACGAATGCTGAATTCGAAAACTAAATATGCAACAAAACTCAACTAAATATGCATTATCGGAAAACTATCTATGCAACTTAAAAACTAATATGTAGTACAATATATCCAATTATGCAAGACGTCATGAACTATGTAACAAAATCAACTAATTATGTATTATCTAGAAATTATCTATGCATTGTGGAATAACTAAATATGCAAAGATATTATGTAACATCTCATTTTTATAATTTCCAAAAGCAACATCCCATTTTTATAACTAAATGTACATTATATTGAACTTATTTATGCAAATTGTAGTATAACTACATATGCAAAGACGTTATATTCAATTATGTCTTGTTTTCGTAAAAAACAAATGCCAACAAAATAACTAAATATGCATTATTTGATGTCTAATTATGCAAAGAGAAGAACTCTAACTATGTCAGTAAAATAAAAATATTTGGAAAGAAAACAGGTTCCTTAAAATCGCCACAAAATCCAGCGATGTCTATTTCACCATAAAACTACTGGGACCACTAATTTGAATTACAAAATTACAATCTTACCCTTAAAATCAATAAAATTAGAAAATAATTAAAAAAACTGAATTAATCACATTCCTTTATTTTTTAAGATCAATGGGTAAGATGAGTCAACACTGCCTCACCTAGGGAGGTGGTCTCATTTGAACCAAATCCTATATATATATATATATATGTATAAATATAAATATAGGGGAGGATAATGAGACCACATATTATAGTGAGACAATGTGGACTCATCTCAACCCTCCATTATCTATATCAATGGCTAAGATAAATAGGGGTTAAAATTACATTAAACATTTAATTAAGGCAAAATAAAGGTATAATTGTCAAAACAAACATGTGGGGGACCATCCAAATATGGAATCACTTATTAGGAGAGAGAAAATCACGCTGGAGAGAGAAAATCACGCATGTGCTTTGTCATGCAGTATGTTGTACACTTATCATATATTTGTTGTATACTTAACACTATTTTACTGTATATTTAACATAATTTTACTACATATTAAAATGGTCAAACAAAAATTGTGGGGACTGTGAATCAATTATAGAGAGATAGAAAATCACGCTCATTAACATGTGGGGACTGTGGACTAAGTAAATCAGTTGTAGAGAGAGAGAGAGAGAGAAAATCACGCTCATTATTGTACTGTATATTTAACACTATTGTGCTGTACATTTATCATATTTGTACTGCATATTATAATTGTCAAACAAAAATATAAGTATACAACAAAACACATATAAGTGTACAACAAAATACATATAAGTATACATAAAAAAAATAAGTATACATCAACAAAAATACATACATAAAAAATTAACTACATATCCAGCAAAACACATATAAGTATACATCGAAAAACATATAAGTGTACAGTAATCCTAACTGCCTCCTCGTATACCCTTGTTTTCTAGTCAGCATCGTCTTCTTCACCAATCCTCGAATCCTATCCTTTATTCTGAAACCCCAAAAATATCTCTCGAACTCCGGCACAATCTATTTGCAAAATATACAAGCACAATCTATTCGCGTTACAGAGACGTCAATAGCTTCTGCAGTTTATTGAAAACTTAGACGCAAAGCATTTAATTGTGAATTACTTGAATGTGACTAGTTTAAGGTTTCCATTGACAATAATATATTAATCTCAAACCATCTAATTTTTTTCTCAATTGTTGGTGTGCAGACACGTGATCTCCTTGTTGACTATAACATGTCGAGGAAAATCTTCACCATCATTCAGGAGGAAGATGTGAGAAATATTTCAACCAGAGATGTTGAGTATTGCTCACCGAGTTCTGCATAATGAAGGTCGTGGATGGAAGGATTTCTCTGAGAAA
This sequence comes from Rehmannia glutinosa, assembly GCA_016081115.2. NCBI lineage: Eukaryota > Viridiplantae > Streptophyta > Magnoliopsida > Lamiales > Orobanchaceae > Rehmannia > Rehmannia glutinosa. The sequence goes on from JABTTQ020003017.1 coordinate 70,943, forward strand.
TACGCTTGTGAAGAGAAGGAAGTGGTTATTTGCACAATTACAATGATGCCATTTTCAGATTTAAAATAAATCAAAAATGTTTATTAAATTGGGTAAATCTCAACCATCTAAAATTACAGATTTGTGGACAGGATTAGTCCACACTGTCTCACTCTAATTATGTGGTCTCATTTGATCCAATCCCTATATATATATATATATATATATATATATATATATATATATATAGGATTTGGTTCAAATGAGACCACCCTCCCTAGGTGAGACAGTGTGGACTCATCTTATCCATTGATCTTAAAAAATGGAGGGATGTGATTAATTCAGTTTTTTTTAATTATTTTCTAATTTTCGCTGATTTTAAGGGTAAGATTGTAATTCAAATTAGTGGTCCCAGCGGATTTTATGGGCTGAAATTGACACTGCCGGATTTTGTGGTGGAATATAAGGAACCTGTTTTCTTTCCAAATATTTTTATTTTACAGCATAGTTAGAGTTCTTCTACTGCATAATTAGATATCAAATAATGCATATTTAGTTATTTTGTTGGCACTGTTTTACGAAAACAATACATAATTGAATATAACGTACTGCATATGTAGTTATACTACACTGCATAAATAAGTTCAATATAATGTATATTTAGTTATGAAAATGAGATGTTGCTTTTGGAAATTATAAAAATGGGATGTTACATAATGTACTGCATATTTAGTTATTCCACAATGCATAGATAGTTTCTAGATAATACAATGCATAGATAGTTTCTAGATAATACAATGCATAAATAGTTTCTAGATAATACATAGTTAGTTGATTTTGTTGCATAGTTTATGACGTCTTGCATAGTTGGATATATTGTACTACATATTAGTTGTATAGATAGTTTTCGCTGTATAGATAGTTTTCAGATAATGCATATTTAGTTGACTTCACAGTTTTCTTTATTTGCGTTAATGGAGGAATGAGAGAGAGAGAGAGAGAGAGAGAGAGAGAGAGAGAGACGTGAGATTGGGAAAATTGGGAGATGTGAGAGAGAAAGAGATTTGATTCCATTTTTGTAACTAACTTGTTATGTTATTTTACCCTACTACCCTTATATTGATTAAATTAATATTTTAATATATTTTTTTATCCATTAAATCATACTCATTGATTAATAGTGGGGGATGGTCGAGATTAGTCCATTGTGTCTCACCTAAAGACATGGTCTCACTTGATCCTCCCCATATATATATATATATATATGGGGATATGATCAAATGAGACCAATCTCTTTAGGTAAGAATATAAGATCACATCTAGACCATTTGATTTAATAACCAATGGTCCAAATTTTACCCATCATTTTAGGCACTGGCGGATCATGTAAGGGCATTAGAGTAATTTCATGTTAAAATGTAAGGGATATATTTGTAATTGGATATTTTTTGAATTTGGTAACCCAAATCCTCTCTTATCCCACGATTTGCTCCAGTTTTTTTTCTTCCAAAAATCAAAACCGTTCTCCATCTATTCTCCACAAACCCACGAACTCCCCCACATTCGAAAACTGCAAATCCATCTTAATAGACCAATTTAATTCGATTCAAGAGGTGCGTTTCGGGTGTGTCTTAGAAGTTGGGTGTAAGTTCTCGGTGCAATTTTAGTGCCTTCGCTGCTAGGGTTCGAACTTCTCAGAAATTGAGTGTACGTTTTTGGTGCGATTTTAGTGCTTTCTTTATGCTAGGGTTCTAGGTTTGTTGATTGGTGTTTTTCTTGTTTAATTTTTGTTCATATGTTGTGTGTTCATATTTTATCTTTGTTTGATTTCCCTTTTTGGTTTGGAATTTATTCCCGACGTATATTTTGAGTATATTTAGAGTATGAATTATGTATATTTAGATTTGACATTATGTGCACAACGTGCAATGGTGTTTATCATATGTATATTTAGGGTGGCTACATGTTGTACATTGTATATTTAGTTATGTAATAATGTATATTTAGTTATGTAAAAATGTATATGTAGTTGTGTGATAATGTATTTTCTGTATATAATAATGTATTCTCAGTTGTATGGTAATGTATATTTAGTTGTATAATAATGTATGTTTAGTTGTGTGATAATGCATATTTAGTTGTATAATAATGTATATTTCAGTTGTGTGATAATGTAAATATGCTATACAATAATGTATATTTAGCTATATAATAATGTATATTTAGTTGTGTGATAATGTATATTTAGCTATATATGTGTATACTTAGTGTACATATGCATGCATAATTAGTTAAGTAGCACTGTTTACTTAGTTGTGATTTATTGTATACTTAGTACATATATTGTGCATATTGTATTTTTGTATAATAATTGGTTCTATATTCTTTGCAGGTTTGTTTATCCAAGTTTTATCAACTAAATGACCAAAAATAAAGGAAAAATGGTTGCGGAGAGTGGAGCTGAAGATGGGCGGGGGATGAGGGCGAATGATTTATATAATCTGTATTTTGTTTTCAGATGTTGCATATTTATGCATAAGATTATGTATATCAAATATAATTTGCCTTTTTCGTTTGCCAATAATATTGTATATGTAGTTGTAGAATTTTGTATAATTACCCAGAAGATTATGTATATTTAAACATCATGCCATGTATTGGTCCAGATGTTGCACAAGAAACAAAAATGATGTATAGTTAAATCCATATAATGTATATTTAGTTTGCAGATATTGTAAATTTATACATAAGATTATGTATACCAAATACAAATTTCCCTAGTGGTTTGCTGATATATATTCAGCATCACATAATGAATATTTAGTTTGCTAATGTTGTATATATTACACAAACCTATAGTATCATATTATGCACAATTAATACAAATATTTTGCAGTTTTATGGAATAAAAAGGCAATTGTACTTCGAGATGTGAAATTAAAATTAATAACAAATACACATTGCTCTCTCTCTATTGCAAATTAAATAACACTTAGATTTTTTGAAGCCCTCTCTATTTCAAACCACGTGTTGCACACGAATTTCGTTGTTCTTGAATTTCTTTGTAGTGGTCCTTCTAACGTCGAAGCCACTGCACATACCATAATCCTTGTAAAATTGTATTCCAGCCTCTAATGTATGAAAATACATGTCGGAATGAGGAATATTTTTTTGGTCGACTGCGATCCAATATTTAGTTGATCCTGGTGAGATTTTGAGCCTCGCCAACATAAACCATGTAATATGGTGCTTGCTTGCTCGTAAAAACACAAAATTTACATACTAAGTATACAAATATGGAATACTAATATATACTGAGTAACATCAATGTATGGTGCAAAATCATATTTTCCACTTTTTGTGTTATAAGTACACATTTTAAATGCACAATGTGTACATAATGAGTACTCTAAGCATACAATACATGCATTGTAATTAGGCAAAATCGTATTGTAAACATGTAGAACATTAATAAGCAGTACACATTAAATGTGATATATTTTTTACATACTAAACACACAAATATGGAACATTATACACACATAACGGTAATACGTATTACATATACAATTTCTTATACAAATCCTCATCTTTTCCAATATTTTGTTCTAACTGTACACATCAACAACACTATACATGCAAAATCCTTATTCTAAATTAGCATATTAGTAATTTTTTTTGATTATTGTTATATGAGAATATTTTATTCGTAATAAGCACTCTATATATACAAAAAATGAATAGTAAACATACAAAATAGTTGTTGTAAATATACATTATCTTTTGTGTTTCTGCGCGCGTAAAGTTTTTGATTGTTGAACATTATATGCGTTCGATCCACACATTTTCGCATGAATTGGTGTTAAATGATTACCTTCATTCGAATGGATTATGAAGTGGGAATCCTGATTTTGTGACATCGCAATCTTGATTTTGTTGATGTATATGGCGATTTTGGATTTTTCTGTTGTTTTGATGATTTGCGATTCGATGCTCGGTTTGAATTTTGATGTTTCTGCTGGTATGAATATAGAATTTCTTCTCTATTTTTGCAGGTTCAATTTGACATGGTTATGGCATGAAGGGAGAAAGAATATGAATGTTGATGAACATGGTTTAGCTAGTGAATCAAGCAAGATCTCATTTCCCTTAATTGTAGGTGGCGGTTATTTTGTACCATTTGTGTTGTTACATTTTTACCCCTGACCGATCCCCCCGTATTGTTTTAATACTACAAAATCTTACTAAATCCTAGCCTTCCATTTGTTTTGTTGGATGGTGTGGATGTGGTCTTATGTTCTTAACTATAGCTATGGTCTCACAGGATCTCCTCCATATATATATATTATATATATATATATATATATATATATATATATATATATGAATTGGTTCACCGTGGGGATCAATCTTGACTGTTGATTGATAATTTTAGATGGTTGACTGTCCCATTTATTTTAGGTAATTTGATTGGCCGTAAGGGTATTTTAGTAGTTAATTTTTTCGTATAATTTATAGAGGACAAAATAGTACTTTCAGATTATCGATTTTTGGTAACATTTATTTACTATAACTTGAATCCCACAATTTTTGGTGGCAGTTTCTTTTCAAACATTTTACATTTTTTGGGGTGCCTTCTTTCTGTCTTTCTTCTGTCACTAAAGTCCCAAGCATTTTTTGTTGCTCATTGTCTTTAAAAGTTTGTCAGAATTCTCTCTCAACATCTAAACTGATATTAGAATAGCAACACTGTCATTAAGCTTATCTGTCACATATGACATTGGAACATCAAATTCAACATCATATCGAACATCCGACTTAAAAGCAATTCCTATATCTTCTTGCCTCTGTAAGCATAAAATTTCCGGATCTAACGTAAAACATAATTTAAATTCCGGATCTTGAACTTCATGATTTTCACAATGAATTGATAATTAGGGTACTAACCTTAAGCAAATATGATAAGATTTTCTTGAAGATAAAAGAAATAGGTTTCGCTCTCTTGGCCTTCGTTAATCCCACATACGTAAAATTTCTTCATATGATAGACAAAGAATCTGATGGGTCCTTTTATTGGCAGAGAGAGGACCAGTTTCTTGAGTGATTATTCTGCCAGAAACTGTCCCAGCAAAAAATGGTAGATTACACATTCTATCAACGTATAGAGGTGGTTTAAAAACCAACTCAGTAACTGACCATAAAAGTGATACAACTTATCTGTTAAATATATTAATTATCTAAACCAATTAATTAGATTTTAAAATACCACTTAATTTAATATCTAATAAAAATATATGGCATGTGGGCCACATTTATCTTACATTCTCCCACTTGACCGAGTGACGATATATACATTAACGGTTTAAATAATAAACATAATGTGCACAATATAAAGATAAGTTGCAACTTTATTAGTCATATCATAATGTCATTATTAAGTATAAACTAATATGAGTCATAGCGGTTATATATCATTTACTCGATATAGTTCCTTCCATGTACCACAACATTAGTTTTCTACTTAAGATGATTTATAAATGATAATGTCAATAATGGTCCACATTAATGTCTATGTCAAACAATATCCTGTTAAAGTTACATCAGCATTGATGTATACATCAATGACAAACAAGATAACGATTAGTTTCAGAAACATTACATAAAAGAGCTCAAGTGTCAAGTACATAAGGCATAAAATTCTTAAGTTACATTAACAATGCCCATTCGTTCGACATGCCCAATAAATGTCTTTGGAGGCAATCCTTTAGTCAACGGATCCGTAATCATGAGATCCGTACTAATATGCTCAATTAACACTTTTTGTTTCTAAACTTCTTCTTTAATGGCAAGGTACTTTAGTTTCATATATTTAGCACCTCTGGAATACTTGTTGTTTTTAGAGAAGAAGACTGCTGCGGAATTATCACAGTAAATTTTCAGCAGCTTGGCAATACTGTCAACTATTCCAAGTCCTAAAATAAAGTTCCATAACCAATTTCCTTGAATTGTGGCTCAAAAAGCATGCCACAAATTTAGCTTCCATAGTGGATGCAGCAATTACAGACTATTTCACACTTTTCCAAGATATTGCTCCTCCAGCTAATAGAAACAAATAACCAAATGTGGATTTTCTTGTATCAACACATCCCACATAATCTGAATCTGAATAACCAATCATCTACCGATAGTCAGACCTTCGATAAGTAAGAATATGGTATTTTGTTCCTTGCAAGTACCTTAAGACTTTCTTTGCAGTTTTCTAGTGATCCAATCCTGGATTACTCTGATATCAGCCAAGCATTCGAACAGTAATACTGATGTCTGGCCTCGTACAAGCATTCCAACAATTGATGTATAAGGAATATCATTTATTAGTGTGCATTCCGATTCATTCTTTGAACAATGCATAAGACTGAACTTATCTTCCTTTTGAATTGGAACAACACTTGATGAGCATTTTTCTATTTTAAATCTCTCTATAACTTTATTAATGTATGCTTTCTGTGACAACCCTAACAATCCTTCTGATCTATCCCGAAATATTTCCATTTCGATCACATAAGTTGCCTCTCCCATATCCTTCATTTCAAAGTTCTTAGAGAGAAATTTCGTGGTCTCATGCAATAAACCAAGATCATTCGTTGCAAGCAAGATATCATCAACATACAGATGTTTTCCTCATATCCAAAATATGTGATGGTGTCATTGAACTTAAGATACCATTGACGGGAAGCTTGTTTAAGTTCTTATATTGATTTCTTAAGTTTACATACCATATGTTCTTTTCCTTCTATGGAAAAACCTTCAGGTTGATCCATATAAACATCTTCTTCCAAATTTCCATTGCAGTTTTCACATCCATTTGGTGTAAATCTAAATCATAATGAGCCACCAAAGCCATAACAATTCTAAACAAATCTTTCTCAGAGACTGGTGAAAATGTCTCCTTATAGTCAATACCATTTTTCTGAGTAAAACCTTTGGCAACAAGTCTAGCCTTGCATCGTTCGATATTGCCATTTGAGTCACGCTTGGTCTTAAAGACCCATTTACACCCGACACTTTTACAACTTTAGGCAATTCAACAAGGTCCCAAACTTCAGCATTTATTAGAATTAATACTTTCAATGGCATGTGAAAATGAAACTGGGTCATCATCAATTCCTAAGTCAAATTTTGACTCTTTTAAAAAAATCACATAATCATCAGAAATAACAGATCGTTTTTGTCTATTAGACCTTATTAATGTTATTTGTTGTGGTTCATTTACTTTAGTATTCATGAATATTATCATTTCGTAGGTGGGTGGCTTGATCATTAATTTGTTCTTGTCCAATATTAGGCTCCTCAATAATTGGAGAAACAACAACTTTAGAAGAAGTTATAGGCAAAGGACTTTGCACCCTAACTTCTTGAATGTCCACTTTTTGTGGTTCTTTACTCCCACTAACTTCATCATTCTCAATGAACCTAGCATTTCCAGTTTCAACAATTTTTATACTATGGTTAGGACAATAAAACTTATACACTTTGGACTTTTCAGGATAACCAATAAAGTAACCACTGATTGTCCTTGAATCCAATTTCTTTTCTTGTGGATTGTAAGCTCTTACTTCTGCCGGCCAACCCCAAACATGTAGGTGCCTCAAACTAGGTTTTCTACCAGTCCACAGTTCAAAACGAGTTTTAGGAACTACTTTACTAGGAACCCTACTTAACAAATACATGGCAATTTTAAGTGCATGCATCCACAATGATGTGGGTAACGAAGAATTACTTAACATACTCCTAACCATGTCCAATAGAGTATGATTGCACCTTTCTGTTACACCATTTTGTTATGGTGTACCTGACATAATATATTGAGCATATATGCCATGTTTTCAAGGAATTTGACAAATGGGCCTGGGCATTGCCCTGATTCATTATATTTTCCATAATATTCACCACCTCTATCGGATCTGATAATTTTTACTTTTTTTTATCTAGTTGTGTTTCAACCTCATTAACAAATACCTCAAGGTCATTTAATGAATGAGATTTTTCATGTAATAGATAGACATAACCATAACGTGAAAAGTCATCGATAAAAGTGATAAAAATATCTCTTTCCCAAAAGAGGAAATATCAAAAGGCCCATAAATATCAGTGTGTATTATTTCAAGAAGTTGTGTGCTTCGAGTGGTTTTTTTCTTTGTGTGTTTTGTTTGTTTTCCTTTAATACAATCCAACAAATACTAAGATCGGCAAAATCTAAATCCGGGAGGATTTCATTCTTTACCAATCTTTCTAATCTTTCTTTGGAAACATGCCCCAAATGTTTATGAAACAAGCAGGAATTTTCATTCACTAAACCACATTTAGTTCCAACATTATAATGCAGGGTTAAAAGAGTCTCGACAAAAAGATTTTCAAGCCTAAATTTATATAGACCATTATTAAGAACACCAGAACCAATAAAAAGATTTTGCTTGAACAAACTGAAACTTTCATTCCCAAATTTAAAATAGTATCCAACAGAATCAAATCTTGAAAGCAAAACTAAATTGCGAGAGACAAAAGGTACATAAAGAGTTTGAAACAATTTAAATGGTGTCTAGTATCTAAAATCAGACGATAAGTTCCAATGGCTTCAACTTGGAGCTTTGACTCGATTTCCCCTAAAGACGTACTTTTCATTTGGATATAATTTGGGTCGTAAGGAATCTCTGCATCGTATTTGAAACGTGAGTGGTGCGACGGGAATCAAGCCACCAAGTGTTATGAGGAACATCAACTAAATTTGATTTGAAACATACGAAAGCATTAAGCATACATTTCTTTTCGAACCATGCCTTATGTTTCAAGCAATCTTTCTGGAAGTGTCCTGGCTTTCCACAGAAACGACTCATAAGGTTGATGTGTTCATTTTTCTGGACTTGGGCATTTGACTCATTCACTTTAAATGGTATTTTCTTGCCCTTTCTTTTCTTTATTCCGCCTTTCTTACCAGCTCCTTGATTGGTTACGAGATGAACAAAATGAGTCCCCTGATTCTTAATCCGTGTTTCCTCCTGAACTAGCATACCATGAAGTTTATTCGCATTCCATTTGTCCTTCATTGTGTTATAGTTCATTTGGAACGGACCATCCTCAGAGGGAAGTGAATTTAAGAAAAACTGCACGAGAAAGTTATCATCCACGTTCATCTCTAAGGACTTAAGTCTTGCTGCAATTTTCGTCATTTCAATGACATGCTCATGCATGCTACGAGAACCATCAAACTGCATGGTGGTCAAAGTAGCCATTAATGACCCAGCAAGAGACCTATCAGCAGTTTGGGAACACTCTCCTACTAATTTCATAAATTCCTTAGCATTTTCAGTGTGAGGAAGGGTAGACTTGATGTTGTTTGCTATACTCATTCGCATAATCATCAGGCTCAGTCTGTTTGATCTTTCCCAAACATTATGGACCAATTTCTCAACATCACTGCTAGTGTCAGTAATAGCAGCGGGTTTCTCAACTTGAAGTGCTAAGTCAAGATCCAAGACACCTAGGTCAAATTGGATTTGTTCTCACCATTACGAGAAGTTGAGTCCATTATACATTGGAGCAGATTTAAGCGTGCGAATGAAAGAGAAACATGAATAGGTATGCAAATAAAAGAGTTGATTGATACATTAATGCTTTGAGATGACTTAATATAAATTCAGATAAGACAATAAATATACATTGAAGTTCTTCTTTGGATGATCCAACAATATACTAAATTAAACATAATTGATACTAAAAGTTAAATTCACTTGATTGGTAATTGAATATACTCAAATTAGACATTCTCACTATCTTTGGATATAATAAACACATCTAACCAGGTATATTAATTATCCACAATTATGTTCTTGATTATAGAAAAAATTGATCAACCTTTGGGCGACCCGTAAATATTCTATAATTAATGAACTTCAATATACCCACTACAAAATATCATCAAGTCATTTCGATTAATAGCATCACATAATCATGGGTAACTGAGATCTTATTTAATTTGATATTTATAGATACTTTTTAATTTGGCCACTTTGGGGACTAACAAATTATTCATAATATAGACGTCAAATTAAATAATAACAGATTAATAACATGAAGACCTCAAACTAGAACAATAGATTAACATGAATCATTGCAGTATCTCTTTGCAAAGCCATAGACCAACTTATCATTATGCTAGTGCGGAACCCACTAAACAATTGATAATATATGTGTGATATTTACTATTACATGTGCATTTATGTGCATGAGAACATACATATCAACTTTCATTTTAGTTGTGTGCATACTTCATAATCATGACAACTATTAACTATTCAGAGAGCGTACATATAAATTTCTTATGCAACATAAAAATGAATACTATTTAAAATCATAAATCAGTTACCATAATATATGATAGGGTATATGCCAGTGGAATCCAACAAATTATCCACCTAACTACGCATCCCAAACAAGCAATTGATATATACTACTGCATACCCATTTACATACATTAAATATAGAGTAATGGAAACAAACAGACAAAATTCATTTGCTTGTGCCTTAATACACTAAATAGTGCAATTCAAAGTTTATATATATTGCATAATCATGACACATCTCGTAAGCACAAATATTCAAATGTCTTCAACAAATATCAAAATAAATACATGAAATCACCCCAACAGAAGAAATTATCATAATAACTAAATAATTTTCATCAATTAAGAATAATTCCGCCCGAAATATAACAAAATCTCAATTGATATTAATATTCATAAATCAACATAGATCGCAGCAAAAAGGTGATTCGCACATACTCGTAAATCAAAAACTCATAATCATAATTGGAAAATCATGAGTTCTTAAACCGGAAGCTCTGATACCACATGTAAGTATAAAATTTCCAAACATAACGTAAAACATAATTTAAATCCCGGATCTTGAACTTCACGATTTTCACAATGAATTCGTAATTAGGGTACTAACCTTGAGCGGCCATGATCAGATTTGCTTGAAGATATAAGAAATAGGTTTCTCTCTCTTGGCATTCGTTAATCCCACATACGTAAAATTTCTTCAGATGATAGACAAATAATCTGATGGGTCCTTTTATTGGCAGAGAGAGGACCAGTTTCTTTAGCGGTTATTCTACCAGAAACTGTCCTGGCAGAATCTGATAGATTACACGTTCTATCAATGTGCATAGGTGGTTTAAAAACCAACTCTGTAACTGACCATAAAATTGATACAACTTATCTGTTAAATATATTAATTATTTAAACCAATTAATCAGATATTAAAATACCACTTAATTTAATATCTAATAAAAATATATGGCACGTGGGCCACATATATCTTACAACCTCTTGTTGGATTCAGATTCATCTTGAAAGTTTACAGAGGCCTCATCAATTCATCTAACCTCATCTTTGTGATATATTTGTGATTTAGGGGCTTAAAATGATAATATATATGTGCATTTAGGGGCTTAAAATGATATATAATTGATACATTTGCATGTATATTCAGTGTGTTTTGGTTGGTTTCCTTTGTTGGGTGTGATCATGCATATTCTTGTAACTTCTCACAAGAAATGGAGCTAAATTGGATATAAAATAAAATCACGCTCCAAAGTATAGGTCAAGAGCTAAGCTACGAGCAAATATGTGAATGAGATAAGAACGGACGATCGAACAAAAGGAAATTTCCTTCAAAAATGTCCAAATGCGCTAACAGTTTCCAGCACTGGCACAGTTTAGTATTGTGGCCATAACTTTCTCTACAAAATTGATATTGAGGTGATTCAAGTGGCTATGGAAAGATAAGAGAACGGCTACAATTGCATAAGACACCAGGAGCAAATTCGGATGAAAACATGGACAAAAATACATCACACGGTCAGACCGTGTGGTGCCACATGGCCATGTGAAAATGCCGGTGTGAAAGTGACACAACCGTGTGAAAAATGGACGAAAACAGGGGACATAACCAAGTTGCACGGTCGGACCATGTGAAACCCACATGGGCATGTGGGAAAGGGCAAAAATCCACACAACCGTGTGGTGCCACATGGCCAGTCCGTGTGGGACTCTGCCAAACATGTTTTTTGGACTTCTTTTCCCGTTCCAACTGTACAAGTGATCTCTCCAAGCACCTATATAAAGGGGATCAAAGTCTGAACGAATTTTCATCATCATACATCATCCGATACAACTTGATATAGAGAAAACACATCAAATAACACAGGAACGCAAGAATCGAAGATCTTCTGAGAAAGGAAGGCTAGGTCGCGGAGAACACCACAAGGCTTTCGCATCTATGGGAGAACAAGAAGTTCGAAGGCTTAGGAGGGGAATCCATCCTGACAAAAAGGGTTTTCTTTCTCTGTCTAAGATCTTTTATCGTGCTTAAACGATGTCATAATATTTATTCGAATTTGTCTATGAGTTTGTAATCAATGTTTGGCATATCTTTCGGATCTTAGGGGCATAATCGAAACTGTGGATTCATGTTAAATATGATTATTTATATTCTTAATTAATTCATGCTTTCTATTTTATGGATTCGAGTGCTTATTTATAATTATTTTTATTTGGCCAATAATTTCATGTCATATTTGTTAGTACGAGATTCGGTAGATGAGTTTTAACAAAGACGGAAATCGAATTCAGACATAAACGGGTGTAACGTGTTGGGAGACCTACAACTATTTGTGGGGAGTCATTCAATTCATAAATCTTTTGGGAGTTAATAATAGTTGTAACGTATCGGGAGATCTACAATTGTTATTAATCTATTGTTTATTTATCATCCGGGAGGAGGAATAGACTAACTTAGGAATTGAACCCATAGAATTACATGAATTGGTTTTTAACTTTATTTGCATTTAATATTGAAGAAACATGTTGAGATTATGTGCCTAAGGTTGCTCCTATAGATGTTGAAAATACTTGTGAGGTTCGCAAATTTATTTCTTTTATTGCTTTACTTTTCAATTTTTATTAAATACTCAATATTCAGTCGCTTCAATAAAATTGGAATATGATGTTATTATAGCCTAAGTGTTTTGAATATCAATCCTTGAGGAATACGACCTTGCTTGCCATTATTCTATAAACTACATTGTACACTTGCAGTTGTATGAACCAAAATATTTTTGGCGAACAATTTGACCTCTTCAATGGAAATCACTTTGGAAGCAAATCTCTTGGACAAGGACCTAAGAGTCTTTTGAACCAATTTAGTCTCTGAATACATCTCACCTAAAGCATGAGCCTCATTGGCAATATCACATAATTTATCATTAAAATTGACAATAGTTTCATCCTCACGCATTCTTTGTGTCTTAAACCGAGTAGCCAGCATATGTTTTGAGAGTCTAACTTGAGTCGTTCCTTCATTAACAACCTCAAGTATGTGCCAAGCTTCTTTGGCTTCACAATTTACAATAAGCCTAAATTGATTGGCATCAACTACACTAAATTTTGCGTTTAAAGGCTTTGCAAATACTATTGGTCAATCCAATTTAATCCCACATCCAAAGTGATTCATCTTTCAGAACAACCTCATTCTTCTTGTTGGGAATTATTGGTGGCTTCCGTTCATTGATAATTGATCGTAAGCCTTTTCATTCACGAATAAAGGCTCTCATTCGAGCCTTCTAGCAAGAATAGTTGAATCCTTCCAATAATGGTGGGTGTATAACCGAACACCCTTCACATAGTAAATTCATATCTGCATAAAAGTGGCAACAATTAGTACAAGATCTCACTAAGTATATCTGGTGACCTACTTTGATACCACATTTTAGAATTTGTTGATAAAAATAATATTTGAAATTAACTAGCAATGTTGCGTTGATGTTCGATCGTGATGTTTTAGCAAAACAAATATAAATAAAAGAAAGCTGATTTTAACGTGCTTCGGATTCCTCAATCCTACTCCACAATGTTACGCTTAGAAAAGAAACAATCCACTATAAATTGTATCTCTTTGTTAAGCTTGTCTTCGTTCTTGCAGGAGCGTAACTAGTGTGTTCGAGTTCGACAACCGTAGTCCAACTTTTTTCCCCTATCCAACTATTTTTTCCCTTAGAAAAAACATATTAATTTTCTTATTTCATTTTTTCCCTTAGAAAAAATATGATAAAAAGTTTTTTGGACTGTGTCGGGGACTAGAGAGGCCCTTGTCTAAATCCGCCCATGCATTCTTGTATTGTCTTCGTTCTTGTATGGTTTTCAATAGATAGCTTGTTCTTCCAATGTCGGACTCCTCCAATCTATGATTTGTCCTTTCCCGACAATTCACATTCTTCCTCCCTAAGAATGAATATGTGTAAAGATGAACATGATATTAAAACCTTTTTGTTAGATATAATGAACATGAGCCAGGTGATAAACAAATCAATGATAAGGTAATGTGCACTCTAAGGAATCGATAACCCGACATGAGAGAGCGCCAATACCTTATATTCAAGGAGATTATGCCAAGTGTAGAGTGATTAAGGATTCACGGTACAAAGTTTGTTATTCAAAGATATTCTCTAGTATTATATTTGTTTTGACTATCTATAAATGTCTTGTGTAATCTATCATTGGATTATATTATGAATGAAAATAGTATTCAAAGAATATGACTCTCTTTCTTTCATTAGCTTTTTTTATGTCTTTTGTGCTTTTCTATCATGGTATCGGAGCGGTGTCTAACTTTGTCTCTGATATCTTCCTCTCTTAACCTCTGTGTTCATCATCATGGATGGATCAATGACCTCATCGGCTCGATCGAAGTAACTCATCAACCATACCAATAATCTACCCACAACATCGGTTTATATCTCAGTAAAAAGCTTGATGAAACAAACTTCCTCATATGGAAACAACAAATATTTCTGACCATTAGAGGGTATGGCCTTGAATCCTTCATCACCAAAGATGCCACTGCTCCACCAGAGTATATTGCTGCAGAGGAAGGAGCAGACATTCAGGTAAATCCTGATTTTGCCTTATAGAATAGACAAGATCAATTTCTTGCTTCCTGGATTCTATCTTCTTTAAGTGAAAGTATTTTGATTTTAACTGTGGGCTTGCATACCTCCAAAGATATCTGGCTGGCCTTGGAGAAAAAAATTTATGCTCAATCTTTGGCTAAAGTTATGCAAAGATAAAATCCAACTATTAACCATGAGAAATTTGGTTTAACAATGAGAGAATATTTGAACAAAATGAAGATGTGTTTTGATTTCTCTGAAACCTTTAGCCCTGTAGTCAAGCCAACTACCATTCAAATTATTTTTGTCTTGGCTATGCAATATAGTTGGAGGATTAAGCATTTGGATGTTAATAATGCTTTTCTGAATGGAGATTTACAAGAGACTATTTACATGAGACAGCCAGCTGGTTTTGAAGTTCTTGGCAATGGCACGAATCAGTTAGTTTGCAAGCTTTCTAAGGCCTTATATGGCCTTAAACAAGCTTCACGTGCATGGTTCACCAAGATCAAGAGTGTGTTACTCATTTTGGTTTTCAAGATTCTAAAGTCGATTCCTCTCATTTCTCTGATTTAAAGGCACATCTTGTATCTATTTGCTCATCTATGTTGATGACATTTTGATCACAGGCAATGATCAAACTGCTATTGACCACATGATACATCAATTGCGCTCTATTTTCTCTTTGAAGGATCTTGGTGATGTTCATCTTTTCCTGGGAATTGAATTTAGTTACACTACTCAGGTCTTACATCTTAATCAAGGACAATATGTGCGTCAATTACTAAAATGGGCGAAGATGGAGCAAGCCAAAGGATGTCCTACTCCAATGGTTTCTTCTCTCCATCTCTCAAAATTTCAGGGTAACAGCAACATAAATGGTACATTGTACAGAAGTATTGTTGGGGGGCTAAAATATGTTACCATCACTAAACCTAAAATCTCATTTTTGTGTGAATAAGTTCAGTCGATTCATGTCCAATCCTCTTGACACATATTGGAAGGCTGTAAAAAGGATTCTCAGATATCTTGCTGGAAGTTTGGATCATGGTTTACATATTGTTCAGTCACCTAAGCTTACTTTAACAGGTTTTTCTGATTCCGATTGGGCTATGGATTTAGATGACAGGAGATCAGTTACTAGTTCTTGTGTATACTTAGGGAGCAACCTCATATCTTGGACATCCAAAAAGCAACACTCTGTTTCTAGATCCAGTGCTGAAGCTGAGTATAGAAGTCTTGCACACATATTCTTTGAAATCACTGGTTGTGTTCTTACTTTTCGAATTAAAGATTTCCTTACCTAATATTCCTACGAGTTTGGGTGGATAATCTGAGTACCATTCATTTAGCATCCAATCATGTTCAACATGCGTAACTAAACATATTGAATTGGACATTCATTTTGTGAGGGAGAAAATAGCTGCCAAAAATCTGCAAGTTTTTCATGTTCCTTCCTTTGATCAGGTACCAGATATATTTACTAAACCTTTGAGCTTGCAATCCTTCAGTCGGCTTAAAAACAAGCTACAAGTTGTTTCCAAATCCTCCCTCGAATTGAGGGGGCATGCTAGATATAATGAACATGAGCCTGGTGATAAGCAAATCAATGATAAGGTAATGTGCAGCTCTAAGGAATCTGATAACCTGACATGAGAGAGCTGCCAATACCTTATATTCAAGGAGATTGTGCCAAGTGTAGAGTGATTAAGGATTCACAGTACAAAGTTTGTTATTCAAAGATATTCTCTAGTATTATATCCGTTATGACTATCTATAAATGTACTTTGTAATCTATCATTAGATCATTATGAATGAAAATAGTATTCGCAGCAATATGGCTCTCTTTCTTTCATTAGCTTTCTTTATGTCTTTTGTGCTTTTCTATCACCTTTACTCCGAAGCATTTTCTTTGAACCACATATGACCGAAAATTAGCTAAAGTAAATATACACCAAAGAAAATACACGAACCATTAATGTGAAGGCAAAAACTCATATAGGACCGTCTTACGGGTCTCAATGCGTAAGACGGATCCTATTTGACAAGCGGATCCGCGGATCCGCGGATCTGTTGACAGTCCATGGTCAACAAGCAGCTCTCGCCTTTTTTTTTGTTTTTCTTCCTCAGTTAAAGTAATAGTTTTATGAGAAAACGTATCGGTTATTTTAGATAAAGTATCATATTTTTTAATATAGCCACATATTATGATTACATTACGTTGAAGGACAAATAAATATATCAGAGTTAAAGTAACACCTTTATGAGTAAAAATATATATTTTTTGAGACAAAATATCATGTTTTAAGAGTAAAAATATCTGTTTTTTAAATAAAGTATTACATTTTTTAATAATAAATACAAAGAAAGATGAATAATAATTATGATAGAGTTAAAGTAATACTTTTATAAGTAAAAGTATTTGTTTTTTGAGATAAAGTAACATATTTTTTAATATAGTCACAAATTATGAATATATTACAATAAATATATATATAAAAGAGTTAAAGTAACACTTTTATACGTTAAAGTATTTTTTGAGATAAAGTATCATGTTTTTAATATAGTCACAAATTAGAAATGAAGGAAAGAAGGAAAAATAAAAAATAAATATGATATAGTTAAAGTAACACTTTTATAAGTAAAAGTATCCGTTTGTTGAGATAAAATATCAGATTTTTTAAAACAGTCACAAACTAGGAACAAGAAAAGAGGAAAAATAAAAAATGTGTTGGGAAATTATTTTTAGATTTTGATGAATGCCATGTAAAACTTAGAATAGAAAGTTGGCACCTCATTTTTGTTGTGAATTGCATTGTAATAGATAGGGTTGGTCGAGCTGAGTTAAGTCGGCTATGCCAAGATATGCAAGAAGTCAACCGAGACTAGAAGGAAGACTCTCTCGTGAGGCGGTGAGTGTGGCAAAGAAGAGAAGACAGGAACTCGTGAAGGTGCGGTGAGTGAAGTATTAGTCAAGTCAACTCACGATAGCCAAGTCTCAAGTTGAAGTGACAGAAGAGTCATCCAATGATTGGAAGCTGACTCGAAGTCACCTGGGGAAGTCAAGGAAATGCAGTCAAGTCGAGATAATCGAAAGAGATCCCATTGCACGTAAGTCAAGAGAATTACTTAAACAAGTAATACTTCCATATCGCACTTCTTAAAGTGCTCGACCCCGAAAGCGTCACGCGAAGGAATAAACCAATGGGAACCACTGCACTGTGTCGAACTCGAAAAGTGAAGAATCATTCACACGAGGAAATGTCAATTCCAAGGACTGCAACAAGACAAGCCAACGACCACAAGTGTTTTTTGAAAATTAGTCTATCTCTTCAACGGGCAAAATTTTCAAAAGAACACTATAAAAGGCTGAGGAATCACTTTGAGAAAAGGTTACCTTGACAATCAGAAAACAAATACGAGCAAGAAAAGCAATATCTGTAACCAAAAATATTCTCTAATCATTCAAGTTCAATCCTCAAGCCTACACTACGAAGGAAATCAATCCAACACTCACCTGTGAAGGAAAGACGACTTCAATCAGTTGAAGAGGAAACATTTGAAGAATCAAGGGGTCTACATTCCACGGAGGATTGTAGGAAGGTTCAAGGTCGAACTAGTCTCAAGTTTTTGGAGGGCTTCGTGATCAAATCCAAGAAGCTTGAGCAAGTGGGTGTAGTAGCAAGACAAGTGCCTTGTGAAGAAGTCGAGTCGCACGAGAAGCTATCTGTGTGACCAAGGCATCTCGACCGAGTCCCAAAGGATCAAGTCATTTGTGTGATCAAGACTTGCATCGGGACATTAACCACTTTGTATATTGATCAATACTTAGTGGATTCCTCTCCAGGAGTTGGAGAAGAGAGGAGTAGAAGAATTACCCCATCTTGAACCTCTATAAAAACTTATTTGTGTCATTTACATTTCAAAGACTTTAATTTACGCACATTATTTTAATATCTTTGATTAATTTGCTATCCAATTGATAATCAATAAAGTGCTAAAACCAAGCATTAAAACATATTTAAACAAAATTCAAGGGTGTTAAGTCTTCCGCTGAAAATATATCACAGTCGAGTTAAGTCTTTAGTCAAAACAGCTAAGTTATTCTATCAACAACTCGAAATCAGTGCGTTGAGTGACTAACTCTATTGGCGATTAACTAACTTAGTTGTCCACCAAGGACTCAATGTGAAGTATTAACTCGAACGTTTTAAAAGGACTAAATCGAAAAGTTGGTAAGGTTTATTCAACCCCCTTCTAAACCTTACACTCACACCCCTTGGGACCTACAAGTGGTATCGAAGAGTGGTTGGTTCATTGAGCCTTCCGCACCAGTTCTTGAACTAGATCTCCAAATTTTTCAAAGTTTGCTTTAGCACTTGATCTTTCAAAACTCTTTTATTCAAGAAAGTTATTATCATGGAAGCAAATTTGACACGCATCCCTATATTCACAATTGAGGAATTTGATGATTGGAAAATTCGTATGCGTGCTCATCTATCAAAGATTACACGATGAAATGTGGATAGTAATAGAAGATGGGCCACCGCAAATCTTAAAAGTGAACACAAGGAGAAGGAGAGCGGTGAAGGAGAAGAGGATGTTGCTCCCGGACCAACGATGGTTGAAAAACCAAGAGCCGAATGGACAAATGATGACAGGAAAAGATATAACTTGGACAATGTGGCCAAGGACATTCTTTACAAAACTTTGGACAAAGCCATGTTCAACAAAGTCAAATCATGCAAAACGGCAAAAGAAATGCGGGACAAGCTAACCTTGATTTGTGAAGGCTCGAAGCAAATCAAGGAAAATAAACTATCTCGTTGTTGTACAAAAATTTAAAAACTTTAAGATGCTTGCAGGAGAAACCTTGGATCAATTTGGATGCTCGGTTCACGTAAATTACCAATGAACTATCTCGCACTTGGAAAAGAATATATACACGAAGGAAATGTGTATGAAGATTCTAAGAAGTCTCCCAACCGAGTGGGATATGAAAGTCATGGCCATGAGACACTCCATGGACCTATCAAAGACATCCAACCATGAGCTATTATCGGATCTCAAAGCCTACGAATTTGAGTGAGAAGAAAAGACCAAGAGGAGACAATTGTGCCCAAAATTTTGCTTTAATAGTTAAGGATGGTAAAAGAGTCGAGGTCAAAGAAGTCATTGACCAAGATGAGATAGCCCCGATGGTTAAAAGGTTTAATAAGTTCTTCAACAAGAATTACAAGAGAGGCAAAGGTGAATCCTCCAGAAGACACTCAACTCCTCCACGTCAAGGGAAGATAGGCCAACCAAGAGAGCGAGTATCAAAAGGCCGAGTATCAAAGAGCCGACAACCCGAGGATGGAAAGAATCGATCAAAAAGTTGAAAATCTATCTTTGGAACTACAGCAACCCGGTCACTATGCCATTGATTGCCCATATCCTCGTAGTCAACAAATACAAGAATGAAGAGGAAAGAAAAGTCTTGAGAGAAAGAAGACAAGAAAAGAGAAAGGCAATGTTGGCTGCAGAGGCGATGAGATGCCAAGTCAAAAGACGCAGCGGACTCGGAGAGTAGTGAAGCGAGACTACTCAAGTGACTCGAATAAGAAGCTTTGATCCTGCCTAATGGCCAAAGAACAAAACCAACTGACCAAGAAGATGAGGTACACTCTAACTCATCACACTCGGATACTAGTGATAGTGATTGTGACACACACACTTCATCACCCACCGATCTTTCGATTCATTAGGCAAAATGATGAAAGACTTTGAACACATTAAATCCTCACACACACTACTAAATGAGGAAAACAAAGATACTCAAAAAGCCAATACTCACGGTGACTAAGGAGCCGAGTACTCTAAGTCACATATTCTTGAGAATAAAAGTTTAAAGGTGAAAATGCTAAGTTAATAGCGAGAAATATTTTGCTATAGAAAAGATGGAGAATGACCTCAAAAATGTGATTGCCTCATTCACTAAGGCATCTAAATCCTTGGATGATCTTATTATGACTCAAAGAGAATGTGGAGATAAGACAGGGCTTAGGATTTAATTCCTCGTGCTATGTCAAGCTCCAAAAGTGATTTTGGAAAAAGGATCTTCAAGTAATGAAGCATCTCAAAATCCAAAACTCCAAATGGTGTACACACATTTATTCCAAAGCACAATCACAAGCAAAGCGGCCTTGGTTATAAAGGAAAAGGAAAACGGCCAGTTGAGTGTCTTTGAGAGGACAATTGAGAAGAAATCGGCCGAGTTCCTCAAGACACTCTAAACAGGAAGTACTCGAAAGAAGAAACAGAGCTACCAAAAGCCCTGACAATTCTATAAAAGAAATACATATGATGGGAATGGTAGAAAGTACCAAGCCAAGCCGATTGGAATAATGTGAACTATCGCAAGGACATATGGAATATAAACCTAAATGGCAAAGGCACAGAACTCAAAGAATGGCCATTCCAAAGGCATAAGAGCTATCATCGCACACATATGCACCTAGGCACTACACTCGAGAGATATCACAACTACCCAAGGAAGGCAATTGCTAAAACACATACACAGGCATACTGAGACAAAAGAGACAGGTTGTATGAACCTAAAATCCCCAAGCAATTTGCTAAAATTAATTATGGTTATAGCGATAGATGGCAACCTCTTAGAGTCAAATCATTTGGCTATAGGTTCGTTGGATCATCTTACAATACTAACCCCTCGTAACCCGGACAAATATGGGTACCTAAAACTTAATTTCCTTGATTGCGGGTTTAAGGAGCGGTGAGTGCCAAGAAACCTGGTACATGGATAGTGGTCATTCCGGACACATGACAGAAACAAGAAAAATCTGTCAAAATTCAAGGAGGTTAGAGGTGCAAAAGTCATATTTGGAGGAAATGAAGCTCAGGAGAAATAAGAGGCATTGGATCCATCAAGAAAAATGGATTAGAAATTACAGATGTTGCATATGTTGAAGGCCTCAATTTCAACTTACTAAGCATAAGTCAACTCGTGACAAGGGCTACAATGTTGGATTCAATATGGGTGTATGCCAAATCAAGAACACTGAATCTAATGAAGTAGTGTTGCAAGGATGCAGACAAAAGAACATGTATGTGGTAGATTGGTCAACTGCAACACCAAGCACTTGTCTGCTAGCAAAGAGCATAGTTGAATCAAGTTGGTTGTGGCACAAGAAGCTGAGTCACCTTAATTTCAAAACTATTAACAAACTTGCAAGAAGTAATCTTGTGGAAGGACTTCCAGACTCAGTATACAAGAAGGAGAGTATATGTGATGCATGCGGATGGGAAAAAGATCAAATCATCATTCAAAGAAAAGACATGTCCATCTTCAACAAGAATATTGCACTGCTTTGCATATGGATCTATTTGGTCAGTTGAACCGGCCAAACATAAGTGGGAAGAAATACACCTTGGTGGTAGTAGATGACTACTCAAGATACACATGGACAATATTCATGTGTAAGAAGAAAGAAACTCTGCAGAAACTACCTCAGCTGATGAAGAGAATCCAAAATGAGAAGAGTCAAACCATTATCAAAATAAGATCGACAGAGGAACTAAGTTTTTCAATAGTATAATAACTCAAGATTGTGTTGAAAATGGTATTGGTCATGAATTATCGGTGCAAGGACTCCACAAACAAAATGGAGTTGCGAGAAAGAAGGAACATAACTCTCAACGGGGAAGGACCATGTTAGTCAAGCAGGGGGCTGCCTAAAAGATTTTGGGTGAAGCAATAAACACAACATGCTATACTCAAAATAGATGCATGATAAAAAACAGCGGTGACAAAGACTCCTATGAGATTTGGACAAAGGGAGAAAGCCAAATGTTGCATATTTTAGAATATTTGGATGCAAATGCTTCATCCATAACAATGGCAAGGACAATTTAAAGGCTTTTGATGCTAAAGCTGATGAAGGTATCCTTTTGGGATACTCGGTGAAAGCAAAGCCTATAGAGTGCTCAACAAAAGGACAATGGTTACGTAGAATAATCCATTCATGTGGTGTTTGATGAACCCAATGTAAATGGAGAAGATATTGAAGAGTCGGTGATAAAGTCGAATCAACCAACCATGAGAAGAGTGCCTATGTTGGTAAAGTGGAATTAAAAACCCGGAAGAAGATGAGATAGCCGAGTCTCAAAGACGGTGGAAAATCTGCTGACTAAGTGATGATGAGAGAGCTGATCAAAATAACACACACCGCAAAGGCGGGTGAATCCGCCTAACTTACTCCAACCTCGATGTAAGATGGCCGAGAGACCATCCACGAGAACTAATCATTGGAGATGTAAGAGAAGGTGTAAAAATCAGATCGAACTCAACAAGAAGCTATGTTCACTTGCTTCATCTCACAAATAGAGCCAAAAGATGTGTCACAAGCTTTGGATGACACACATTGGATTCAAGCCATGCAAGAAGAGTTGAATCGGTTTGAAAGGAACAAAGTGTGGGAATTGGTTCAAAGACCTACCCATCAAAATGTTATTGACACTAAATGGGTGTTCGAAACAAGATGAATGAGGAAGGTTACGTGGGTAAGAAACAAAGCAAGATTGGTAGCCAAAGGGTATTGCCAAGAAGAAGGGATAGATTTTGATGAAACATTTGCCCTGTAGCAAGATTGGAAGCCATAAGGATGTTTCTTGCCTATGCGACTCACAAGAACTTCACTTTGTATATCAAATGGATGTGAAGCGCATTTCTCAACGGTTTATTGGAAGAAGGAGTGTATGTTGAGCAACCTCCAGGATTTGAGCGAAGACTCTTGGAGATAAGGTATACAAACTCAAGAAAGCTTTATATGGATTGAAATAGGCACCCGAGCATGGTATGATACATTATCACAATTCCTGATCGAGAACGGATTCACAAAAGGCAAAGTGGATAGAACACTCTTCATAATTGAAGATGGGAAGAGTATACCGCTTGTTCAAATATATGTGGATGACATCATATTTGGATCCACAAACAAAGAGTCGTGTGATAAATTCTCAAATCTTATGCAAAGCAAATTTGAAATGAGCATGATGGGAGAGCTAACATTCTTCCTTGGACTCCAAGTGAAACAATTTGAAGGATGGAACCTTCATAAGTCGACAAAATACACGAGAGATTTAATGAAGAAATTTGTTATGGAAGAGAAGTCTTTACGTGAAAATACCAATGAATACATCGTCAAAATGGATATGGATGCGGATGGAAAGCTGTGGATCAAACAAGATATCTGAGCACTTATTGGATCATGCTCTATCTTACGAAGAAGGCCGGACATCACCTTTGTTGTAGGTGTATGTGCAAGATTTCAAATCGCTCCAAAAGAAAGCCACGTGATTGCTGACAAGAGAATCTTGAGATATTTGAAAGGAAGCCAAGAAGTTGGCTTATGGTATCCAAAGGAAGGTGGATTCAAGCTAATTGGGTATTCGGACTCGACTATGATGGATGTAGAGTTGATGAGAAGAGTACCTCGAGGCACATGTCAAATGCTTGGAAATAGGCTAATTTCTGGTTTAGCAAGAAGCAAAATTCAATAGCTACCTCCACAGTGACGAGAATACATAGCTGCGGGCGTTGTTGTGCCCAAGTCTTATGGATGAGACAAAGGTGAGAGATTATGAAGTTGAAGAAAAGGAAATTCCAATTATGTGTGATAACACAAGTGCAATTGCAATCACTCAAAATCTGTGTTGCACTCAAGAACAAAGCACATTTCTTTGTCAAATATCACTTCATAAGAGATCATGTTGAAAAGAAGGGCATCACCTTGGAATATATCTCAACCGATAAGAAGTTAGGTGACATATTCACAAAACCATTATGTGAATCAAGATTTGAAGAACTCAAACATGAATTGGGGTTAATTGAGTGAGTTGACACTCGGAAGACTCAAAGAAAAGAGATGAAACACGAAAAAGATGAAAAAGAGTGAACTCTTAAATCGGCTAAGTGAATCACCAGATCGGAGAATGTTTGCATCGAGTTAGGCGACAAATTGAGTACCTATGTGCAAAGAGAGAAGAGTTAAATCAGCTAAGGAATAAGTGAGTCATTTCGATCAAAGTGACAAAAACGCAAATGCGTTTTTACTAAGCGGGAATGTTTTTAAGAATGACGTCAAGATAATTATGATGTGTATAGTCAAAAGTCGCACACAAAGCTTATGATTGGATATAAATCTTGCCGCATTAAATACGAGAAATTAAGTGTTAATCGGCGTGCAAAATCTGAGCCGTTGATCTTGATCAAATTTCAAAAACCACCGCACGCCCTTTCATAACCCATACTTATACCGTTTTGTCCGATTTTTTTCTCACTTTACCAAAACTGTTCATCTCTCTCGAAGGCAAAGAAAAAATTTTCTCTCAAAACCCTACAAATATTCAAGTTCATTTTCAAAGTTTCGTTCGGTAAAACATCGAGAAATGGCATCTACTCATGATTTCGTCAAGTTGGGAAAGCAAATCCACACTGGGTCTACTGTGGATTTCGACGGCATGATCAAACAGGGGTCTGACGACACCCTCGTGAAGAATATTGCATAGAAGCTGGAAAAGTTTGGATTAAAACCGTTTTTGACGATGGAGTTTCCGATGACCTACGTGGAAGAGGTCGCGCGATTCACGTGAACGCCGAAGTTCACGATGAGGGCATCAAGTCCTCTGTTCACGGAAAAGCTTTCACCATCGCTGCCGAGGATCCGCGAGAACACTATTTGTTCTTGGCGGAAGGAGTGCCGGAGATTTATGAAGCTGATGTTAACCTGGCTGTTGCTTGGAAGGAAGTAGCCAAGCCCGACTATGTTGCGAAGGTTGTCTACACAGCTGAGAAGAAGTTGTTGAAGGAAGACTACCACAAGTTGATGGATATTGTTGCAAGTGCATTGATATCAAATTTGGAAGCTATAATCATTTGTCAAAACTAAAGTGTCGTGATGGTCGCGATCATAGAAGAAAAGAAGGTGAATAAGGGCTGAGTTTGTATACGGCGGACTCGCGAGAATATTGGGAATAAATCCTTCAAGGATGATGGTACGTTTGGAGGATCACGAAGTGCGGCCTGGTGATTGGTAGGATGATGGAAGTAAAAGAAGTCCCTCTTCGACATGGAAAGGCATTCCATGTAAACAAGAAGATGTTCGGTCTAATCTCTCCCGAGACACGACGAGAGGAGATCTTATGCCAAGAGAGCGACACGAGTGAGGGGGAATTAGTTGGGTCTGAAGAAACACTGTCTCCTCCTCTCCCCGAGAAGAAGGTTGCCCGTGCGGTGCAAAGAAGAGAAGATTGCCCCTGCAAAGAAGAAGAAGAAAACAAAAGATGCCCCTACCCCCTGCAGTGAGTCACCGCCCCGCACCGTGTCTCCCCCCTGCAGCTTAGCGGACGGAGAAGGAACCTCAAATACCTTCTCCGGTTATCAAGAAAATGAGGATCGATAAGCCGAGATGGCCGCTCCTCAAAAAAAGACAACAAAGACGCCGGCCCTCGCGCCCTGAGGACTCGAAGAAACCATATCCGAGCGGGAAATCCCTCACGGTAAGGACTAAAAGAAAAAGAATCTTCAAGCATTCCGAGCTTGAGAAAGCGAGTCGGCCACTCAAAACAGATACAGAGATCTGGCTGGAGAA
The DNA here is from genome assembly GCA_016081115.2 of Rehmannia glutinosa. Taxonomy (NCBI): domain Eukaryota; kingdom Viridiplantae; phylum Streptophyta; class Magnoliopsida; order Lamiales; family Orobanchaceae; genus Rehmannia; species Rehmannia glutinosa. The sequence continues at coordinate 97,577 of JABTTQ020003017.1, forward strand.
GTAGAGTCTCGAAATCATTGATGAAACAGCCAAGTCTGTTGAAGCCGTCAAGAGAGGCACATTGAAGACACAGATTGTTGTCGAGCAGTTGAGACACAAAAGGCAAATGAGAAAGCAAACTCTCTTGTTGGGGTTGTATCCCCTCCCGCAATGCACGCTAAGGGTGTGGAGCACCAAAGTTTGCTACCTTCAATCCCCGAGAACGAGGGACAACAGGAGAAGATGACAAAGATGATGATGATGTGATGATCCTATCCCCACCATATCCGGACATCCAAAATCGTCACGAGAATGGAGGAAGTGGAAGTGAGTCGATCCAGGAACGATTCCAAAGACCGGAATTTATTGAAGAAGAAGACGAACTGTTGAACTTTCGGATTGACCAATATGGTCCAAGACTGGATGAAGAAAAGCGCATGAGATATTTTGAGATCTTCAAAGACAAGGAGAAGCAGAGGGCGAGAGGAAGGCGAGGCTCGTGAAAAGGCCGATATTTATACCTTTACCGAACCATCGATCATACACATCCTCATCTTGGCATCCTCTCGGGAGTGATGAGGATGCGGATCGCCGCCGCTCTGAGAAGAATTGCGGATGCGGCAAGCCATGCGGGAATCCGGGAACTGCATGAGCAACGGTTATTGGAAGGACAGGGAGTCTTCCACATCACGGTGGAGATTGATCCGATGGGAGTGGTGCAAAGATATTGCCACGATTGTTCTTTGCCATCACTTCTCCACTCACTCGAGAAGAAGGTGTTAAGGAATGGCGATAAAGCGGGATTGTGGGGACCCGGTCAGTATACCCCTAATGAAGGTGTCTTACCACCTTCCCAATGGCCGACTACTCAAAGGAACAGCAGTAGGAGTCCGAGACGAGTGACCCCATTCCAAGTCACTCGGTGGTGTGAGGGGGAAACTCTCTCCACTACTGAAAAGGTCGGAGGATGTTGCGGTGACTCCACAACGAATCTTGGAGGCGAAGTGGAGAAGGAACAACAAATAAATACACAAACAAGTTTGTCATCGACGGGCTCGAGGCGATTAAAAGATCTCGGTGAAGTGCCAATCGCTTCTCTGCTGAGCCAATGAGCGTTGTTGATGCGCAAAAGGCACGAGGAAGAAGAATCGCCCGGGAGTTAACACTGGGAAATGAAAGTGCAATCCATGGAGTTGAGACTCCGGTGGATGCCATCTCGAAAGACCCCAATACAGTGACATCGTCGAAGGGATCGTCCAGTGCCCCGCCATTGCGATTGAGGCTGCGCAGGAGGTAATGAAGGCCGACGGGAGGTTTAGACTTCCGGGGTAAAGAGACGGAAGCACGTAACATCCCTCATACTATCATTGATCCATCCGAAAAGGAGATAAGTGCTCTTTCACGATTCCCAAGAAAATCCCGATGTAACCTTTCCGGGATCCGAAGGTGAAGACGGCCGAGTCATCCCCTATTGCCCATCCAAAAGACTCGGTGAGGATGTTCTCCCAAGCACGAGTAAGCGACCTTAAGGCTACTCGCCAAACCTTTAATTTTGATGATGAGCCACCCATGCAAATCTCATCATCGCCCGATGACGCTCGATATGGCCGAGGACCGATCAACTCATATGGAAAAATCACCGAGACCGACGAAGTTGTTCGGACAATTGGCTCGGCAAGTCGGGTCAACTCCACACAGACCCACAAACAAGCAGAATCAAGCGCATGCTCCCCCCGTGAAAGCAGGATCGACTCCACCGGGAACTTCACGAGCACAAGTTGTCATTAAGTAGATTCCGTTGCCCGTGATGATTTGATTGAAGAATCGTTTCCCTCTCTCTCTGGAAGTACGACCTTCCGAAGAATCATTTCGAGATCAAGAATGTTTCCATAAACCCGATCCCGTTATTCCAACAGACACCATCGTCCCAATGAGACTTTGACTTTTGCTGCTTGGCCGCCACCGAGAGAAGTGACAACGGTGAGGTTCGAGAAGTTTTCAAGGCCGTATTTGCGAGAGATAGAGTAGATGTAGAGGCACCAGGCCTCACTTTGGACATGAGGTGGATAACCGAGACGCAAATCTTACTTGCCCGTCTGCGAGGAATAATTGTCGAGGATCGGGAATGGTGGCAACAACAAAGAAACAATGCGCGTAGAGAACAAGCTCGATATTTGAGGACATTGTTCAATAAATTGCTAGTCTGGCGGGGGCTGAAAATCGCGTCGAAGACAAGAATGCAAGAGAACATCGAGCGAATGCATGAATCTCACAACACGAGATGCAGCGGTGCGTGAATATAATAAGAAAGAGCTCTCTGCGCGTAGAGGAGAACATGGATCGGAAGTTCAGCCTCCTCATGGCTGAAATGAAGCTGGTGACAGTGAATCCAACGCCACCGCTCCGAATTCCGTGCAAAGATACTCCGCACAGAAGCATAACTCGGCTATCGGCCGCTTAGACTTCATGATTGCTAGCTTGTTTCAGGGGGGTTCCTCTCTCCTTTGATGATGCCAAAAAGGGGAAGAGGAATACAAAAAAAGCGTTGAAAGGATCTCAAGTCGAAAAAAAGGAGGACCTTGTTTGTGAAGGAAAGAAAGTGAGGAAAGAGAAGAGAGAAGAAAGGAAAATCTATTGAGGGGGAAGGTTCAAAATATATGACCTTGATGATTGCTAAAACCCCCAACAAGGTCTTGTCATAGCTGATATCATCAAGAACTCCCGATGACTCGCCACTCTAACACTCAAAGTACCCATGGCCGAAAAGAGAAAGATAGTTGAAGCGAGGGATGAAGGAAGTGGAAGGAAAGATGGATGCCCGAGTTATGGATATTCGAAACAACATGGAGGCATTCCAACGACAGAGACAACTATGCCATTTCGGACGTCGGAGGCGAGCCAAGATCTATTGATGAATTCAAGACGCCGCATCAGGGTTACTTCGCAAATATGTCCATGGCTCGAGCACGGGATTTATCTTGGGAAAAAGGCCTCAAGCTATGTGAAGAAGGCGACGACAGCGTGCAGACTCGGGTCGTCGCTCTCTTTGGTCACTCTCGCTAGTCACTCATTTGGGAAAAAGAAGGCCCCGTACAATAGATCCAGGCAACCTGCAAGTGGCAAGAAAGGAGGGATCTCTTTGGGTTGGATTCGATGAAGTAGCCAACTTTGCAAGTGGCTAAGAACAATGTTGAGTATGTGAAGAGGATTGAAGAAGAAAATATAAGACAAACTGTTTGTGGGAGGAAAGACAAGAACGAAAAAGAAGAGATGAAGGCCAAAAAGGCTTATGAGAAAAAGAAGGCGGTTGAAGATGAGAAAAAGAGAAAAAGGTCGAGGAAGATGACAGAAGAAAGAAGGAAAAAGAAGGGGCGAAGGAGATGAAGTGTTGCTGTCCACCCCTTCATGTATTTTACTATGTAAATACATCTTTATGTAAGTCTTATGTACATCGAATAAAATTGTATACTTGCGTAGATATATAACAGCATGGTTACCTTAAGTTGTTTAAGCTCGATACACTCAGTAAACAATTTTGTGTAAAGAACACGAATGTTATGATCAATAAAAGATTGATTCTACGCATACGTTCGTGATTCTACATTGTCCGAACGTATCTTTTTGATAATTTATTGTATGAATGTTTTAAGTTTTGGCATCATCAAAAAGGGGGAAATTGTTGGGAAATTATTTTTAGATTTTGATGAATGCCATGTAAAACTTAGAATAGAAAGTTGGCACCCATTTTTGTTGTAAATTGCATTGTAATAGATAGGGTGGTCGTGAGTTAAGTCGGCTATGCCAAGATATGCAAGAAGTCAACCGAGACTAGAAGGAAGACTTATTTGTGAGGCGGTGAGTGTGGCAAAGAAGAGAAGATAGGAACTCGATGAAGGTGCAAGCGAGATGCGGTGAGTGAAGTATCGGTCAAGTCAACTCAAGATAGCCAAGTCTCAAGTTGAAGTGACGTCTGAAGAGTCATCCAATTATTGGAAGCAGACTCAAGTCACCTAGGGAAGTCAAGGAAATGCGGTCAAGTCGAGATAATCTGAAAGAGATCCGTTTTAAGTCAAGAGAATTACTTAAACAAGTAATACTTCCATCTTGCGCTTTCTTAAAGTGCTCGATCCCGAAGCGTGCAAAAGGAATAAACAATGGGAAGATCGCACCTATATCGTAACTCGAAAAAGTCAAGAATCATTCATACGAGGACATGTCAATTCCAAGGATCGCAACAAGACAAGCCAACGACCACAAGTGTCTTTTGAAAATTAGCCTATCTCTTCAACGGGCAAAATTTTCAAAAGAACACTATAAAAGGCTGAGGAATCACTTTGAGAAAAGGTTACCTTGACAATCGAGAAAACAAATACGAGCAAGAAAAGCAATATCGTCAGAACCAAAAATATTCTCTAATCATTCAAGTTCAATCCTCAAGCCTACACTACGAAGGAAATCAATCCAACACTCACTGTGAAGGAAAGACGACTTCAATCGAGTTGAAGAGGAAACATTTGAAGAATCAAGGGGTCTACATTCCACGGAGGATTGTAGGAAGGTTCAAGGTCGAACCAGTCTCAAGTTTTGGAGGGCTTCGTGATCAAATCCAATAAGCTTGAGCAAGTGGGTCAGTAGTAGTAGCAAAGCGCTGCCGCCTGTGAAGAAGGTTCGAGTCGTATGAGAAGCCAAGTTTGTGTGACCAAGGCATCTCGCACTAAGTCCCAAAGGATCAAGTCATTTGTGTGATCAAGACTTGCATCCGGACTGTTAACCGCTTTGTATATTGATCAATACTTAGTGGATTCCTCCAGGAGTTGGAGAAGAGAGGAGTAGAAGAATTACCCCATCTTCGAACCTCTATAAAAACTTATTGTGTTATTTACATTTCAGCACTTTAATTTCTGCACAATATTTTAATATCTGCTGATTAATTTGCTATCCAATTGATAATCAACAAAGTGCTAAAACCAAGCATTAAAACATATTTAAACAAAATTCAAGGGTTTTAAGTCTTCCGCTGAAAACATATCACAGTCGAGTTAAGTCTTTAGTCAAAACAGCTAAGTTATTCTATCAACAGCTCAGTCGAGTCTTTTGAGTGACTAACTCACGATTAACTAACTTAGTCTGTCCACCAAGGACTCAAATTTGTGAAGTATTAACTCGAACGTTTTAAAAGGACTAAATCGAAAAATGGTAAGGTTTATTCAACCCCCTTCTAAACCTTACACTCACACCCCTTGGGACCTACAAAATGAATATGATGTAGTTAAAGTAACACTTTTATAAGTATCCATTTATTGAGATAATGTATTATGTTTTTTAATAGACTTGGGTTCGATACTTAGTCTTTACATTTATAGGCATTTTTATTTTTTCTAATTAGCGGGCGTATTTATGAATGGGTTTCTATACATTGTTATACTAAAATTGCACAATAAGCATTAGTGGTGTAGTGGAAGAACACCACCTTAAGCCTATCAAGGTCGCGGGTTCGATTCCCCTGTGGAGTATTTCAAGTGATTGTTTTTATTTTAAAATAACAGGTATTGTAGGCGGATGGGTGGCTGTTTTTATTTTAAAATAACAAGTATTGTAGGCGGGTGGGTGGCGGGTAGGATCCGAAAAGCGGTCCTACAAGAGACCTACTCTAATATGAATGGTCTTTTTCCTTTTTGTATTGCCGTCTTTTCCGGATTTTTTTCAAGCAACTAAATAAGTATCCTTCACTCAATGATATACGGAGAACACTCCTAAACCATCATGGACATCTAGTCTACTCAAACTCTTTTATGTGATAAATGCGTAATCAAATAAAATAGAATCAATTCAAGATTTGAAAATTTTGAAGAAAATTATTATTATTATTATCATTATTATTAGTATTTTAATTTGACTTTATTAATAGTAAAGGGTAAATTGTAAATTGACCTTATTAATAGTAAATGGCATATTTTAATTTGACCTTAGTAATAGTAAATGTCAATTTTTTGGTTGTGAAAGGTCATATTTATGCCAATAAATATGACTTGTTTCTTACATTTGAAGAACACATAAAAGCTCATAACAAGTGTCCATATATCTCCAAAACTCTTGCAAGTTAATTTTTGGTGATAATTTTCAGGCATAATTTTCAATTCACCGGAACAGGTAATCCGGTTTTCTCGTCTTATACTAGGAAACAGACGTCCAGAATAGGGGACAAATCTATTTTAAGGATAGTGTGTTGAATACACGATTCGAGCTAATTTTTATTTTGCATACTTTGTAAATTTTATCGATTGAATTTTTCGATTCATATAAACTATACTAGCGGATATATTAGTTTTTCCTAAAAACTTAAAACAATTTCTTTTTAACGACTAGTATAGTTGATATATTTGTAAAATCTTGAATTGTCTGCTATGGTTTGCCTTTTTGATTTCAACATACCATTTAGATGGTCAAATACTATAATTTGTAACCTCTAATTCAATTGGTTGAAATATGTTATTTGGAATAAAAAGATTAACACCATAATCAGAAGTTGTTTACTGGCACTTACGTGTTATTTAATAAATAGTTTAATGGTTTAGAACCTTCCAGATTCCAAGGATTCGTTAGCAATCTTGAATTGTGTAGTATCATTTTCAATTAAAGAAATATTACATATAATTGTATAAGAGCACCCACAATGAGGCGAACTTGGGTATTGATATTGTGGGTTAGTTCATAATTTCAAGTTCAAGTCGTAGGTTCAATATGTTGAACTTGGTTCAACAACAACAATTAAAAGCCACCCAAAATTTTCTAGATGGAGCGTGCACTTCACTCCAAGAGGTGAACAACTGTGTTCACTGTACGCTCCCAAAAATTGAGTGAGCTAGATTGCAAGAGTTGGCCATCGGTATAAATGCAACTGCAAAGCCTTTTTTTCAATTGCAAAAAATCATTTGTTCATTGTTTTAAAGTCATAAATCGTAGTTTTATAATTTTTTTGCAAATTCACATTTGACCGTTTTCTTAGCTTTTTGTTTTTCTTTTTTTTTAATTAAAATTAATTGATTTCAACGTTTAAATTTTGGTAGAAAAAGGGCCAATTTATTTTAATAAATTTTTTATTAGACTTATTCATTTTATAAGTCGATATAATTATGAAAATTAAATTAATTGAAAATAATCACATTAGTGATTTTATTGAAAATTATACACAAAACAACCAAAAATACATATTATAAATATGATTAGATAGTGGGACTCATTTTGAACCTTGAACTTGAACTTATTATTGTGGATAGTAGGAGAGAGTTTTTTCAAGTTCATATTTTGTTGATGTGGCATTTAGAGGACCCACAAAAAACTTGAACTTGCACCCACCATTGTGGTGCTCTAAGGTGTTTTATTCATTCACTCATTCGGTTTGTGTGAATTTTTGGACTAAGAAGATTAATACCCGTGCAAGTTCGGATTAGAAGAAAATTATTACTTGGACTGATTGGACAACCATTGGACTAATCTTTGGACTAATTGGATTATCTTTTATGTATCTGGTAGTTGAAGTTGTTGATTTGGACTGATGGATTAACACCTATGCAAATTCGGAGTGAAAGAAAATTTCAAAGACCTTAAAATAAGAAGTTGAATATTTTGTAATAAATTGGTTCTTATTGGTTTTGTTCCGAAATTGATCGAAGTGCTAAACTTCTTGTATTATTTATTTCAGAAATGGCATCTGAATTAAACAGTGGTGGGTCTAACCCTATTATGTCAACACCGGTTTTTGTAGCCAACCCCACGCTTAATGTGCCGGTTAATCATGGTGAAAAACTGAATAAGTTTAACGACTTGAATTTTAAGCGGTGGCAACAGAAAATGCTTTTCTACTTGACCACCTTGAACTTGGTACATTTCTTGACTGAAGATCCTCCACAACTTAGTGAGGATGACACTGATGCTCAAGCCGTTCATGCGGTGGATGCTTGGAATCATGCCGACTTTCTTTGCAGGAATCATGTCATGAATGGATTAGCAGATCTGTTGTACAATGTGTATAGTTGTAAACGAACTGCTAAAGAATTGTAGGAGTCTCTTGACCACAAATATAAGTCTAAGGATGCATGGGCTAAAAAGTTTATTGTTGGCCGTTTCCTGGACTTTAAAATTGTTGATTTCAAAACTGTGATAAGTCAAGTGCAAGAACTTTAGGTAATCTTACATGAAATTTATGCCGAGGGCATGGTATTGAGTGAAACTTTCCAAGTGGCAGCAATAATTGAAAAATTGTCACCAGCTTGGAAACATTTCAAGAATTATCTGAAGCATAAAAGAAAGGAGGTGAACGTTGAAAGACTTGTTGTTGGACTTCACATTGAGGAAGATAACAAAAGCTCTTAAAGAAAGTTGTTCAATCATGCAGATGCTAAAGCTAATGTTATAGAGCATATATGGCCAAAGCTCCAAAGGCAAAAAGAAGTTTGGGCAAAATGGTAAAGATTTCAACAATATGGGACAAAAGAAGGCATTTCCAAGAAGAAATTTGTTCGACCGCTAAATATTTAAATTAATCTAGCGACGCTCGCAAGAGTACGAGATCAATTGTAGGGAAGCAATTTAACCACAAGTCGTCTCTCAAGGAAGACTTAGCCGACAAATAATTATTATGCAACACAATTAACAGAAAATAAATCCTAAACACTCTAACTAAATTTGTGATTTTAATAAACTAAAGAAAAACAAGTAAAAAGACAAATTAAAACAAAACACGATTAAACTCGACGAAAGATGATATGGATGAAAGTCTAGGATTTCGGAATCATCTCATCAAACTCGCAAGCAGAATATCAACTAATTGATCATGCGGTTAACATATATAACAAACAAGTAAAAACTAGGCCTAGATCTGATAACTCTCGTATTCACAGATTAGGGCTATCCCAACATAATTTGCTATTTTCATTAGCCAAGTTAGATAATACATCCCCCGAATAAATTTAGTCCAGGAATAGTATCTTCTCTCGATCTCAATTATTCCCTCAGACAATCAATTATTAAATAAAGCAATTTATTCAGGAAAGCAAACCAATTAGTCAATACTCATGCTTGTTTGTTTGAATCAAATTATCCTAATCCTAGAACAAGAAAATTATTTCATGCTTGGGGATGGGGTCATAATATCAACTGAAGGAAAGAAAACAATCATAAACATTATCATGCAATAACAATAATCACCCAACAATTGAAATCAGACAAAAGAGATGACGAAATATTACGCTTTGATTAAGCCGCAAAAATAATTTCAATGGGAAGAACCCAAACAATCTCAATGATGAATGAAAGAGAAAAATAACAAAAACTAAAGTTTAAAAGTGCTAAGTAATGAAGTGTGTCGAAAATAAGGGCTCCTCAAGTCCTATTTATAAGCATAGAGTTCTAAATAATGTGGAAGAGCCAAAAATTGGGAGAAAAATCAAACAATTCGTGTTCAAAGACGACATCGCGCATGCCGCGATGATGACCTCGCCCATGCCCCATGTCGGTCTCCCATGCGCGACAAAGACGGTCGTGCGCATGTCGCCGCACATGCCCGCGCGTCAGTCTGTGCGCCCGCGCGCCTGTCTTCGCGCTGCTGCACGTCTGTGCTTCTTCCAATGTGCCCATGCCTCCCTGTGCAACCTTCAACCGGCATGCGTTGTTGTTGCCGTTTTTCCCATTTTTACCCACTTTCGAGACTCTTTTCACCGTAACCTATAAAAATGACACAAATACCCTACGTAACACTCGACACTAAAAATAATACGTAAAGCCATGAAAATATGCATAATCACACAAAAATAAAACAAAAAAACACACAAAATTCACAGTCAAAAACATACCCTACAACTCCCCTACACTTAGCCTTTTACTTGTCCTCAAGCAAATAATAATGCCAATAAACCCAACAAGAAATATTATCTCCAATTTGAGAATCAATTAATCCATAACACCATGTTCCATTTACCTCAGATTATTCCTCATCGATCTCCAACCTTCGCAATAAACTCAATTGGCTAAAGTTAAATATTAATCAAAGTGTTTGGCCTTCCTCACTAAATTTCAAATTTGTGTCAAAAGTTGCAACCATTTTTACTCACACAACAGATCACGCAATTACTAGCCATGAATATTTTTTTTTTTTGCTAGAACTCCCGAGATATTCTTCCACTAAGTATAAACTTCGGATGTTTTCCAAAGGCTCCTAGGGTAGTTTCCCATACTCATGTTTGAGCCGCCATTTTACGTAAAAGTCAAACATGGGGCTCATGAATGCTACTAGTTACTAAACAACTCAACCAGTGAATTATAATCTCGATTGTTCATTTTTTTTTTTTTTTATGTATATAGCTCTATAATGTTTTTTTTTTTTTTGATAGCTATATAATGCTTTTTTTTTCTTTCGCAAGGCTAGCAATTTTGTGCACATAAAAATCAAAATAGGGTTTTAACTTGATTAACATCAATGAAATCTCGTAATTCAAACCCCACAACTCGGACTATTGTTTAATCTGTCACCTAATTCGTTCACCACAAAGGCTAATTCACGACTTAGTCAAATCCTACGTATCAAGTTCATAAAGTCATTTGATATTTGAAACTCAAATTAATACATCTATTTCAAGTTGACTAAACAACACTTTTATTAAACTTGGGATAATCATTAGGCAAGTGAAAATTTAACCATATGCAATCATCTAGTTCTTAACAACGACTAACCCGCCCCCATACATAAATCACACAATGACCTCAATGCGTTAAAATAAGAGAGAAGAAAAAGATACGTCCCCGAAAAATGCGATGATTGATAAATGGCACCATAGTCACATCCGCCTACAATTCTACAAAAGCCATATGTGGAAAGAAACACAATACCTAAATAGTTATAGTAATGACAACAAGAAATGCAAACACACTAATACGCATGCAACACACACAAAAGGAAAGAAAAGAAAAATAAAACAAACTCTAAAATGTCACTGGTGAGTATCCAATGGTGGTGGAGGCGAGAACAGTGAGAAAGACATGTTCACCCAGTTTTGTTCAATGTTTTGGACTCGATTGTCAATAGACTCGATCCGCACATTCATGTCTCGCATAAGTTGGTGGAGCCCGATCATTTTGATGTTGAAAGTGGTCAAACGGCTCGCATAGAATCGAGACATCCCATAATGGCTTCCTAACCGGTGGTGGGGCCCTGACTAGTGCTAGTGGAGGGGGCAGTTGTAGATGGATCAACTCGTGGTGGTAATCACTCGTCTATGGGATGAATATCGGGATCAGCCCCATGCTCTTTGACGATATGTCCCAATTGCTCGTCTGCTGTCTCTTGTCGTCGTGGTAGAATACCCATCGGATTCCATATGTCACTACGGAAACATTTCGGGGAGGCGGGATCCTTTAAGGTGCCTTCTTTTGTTAGAAATTTGTATTCTAAACAAAGTCATGTTCAAAGACCCACATGGAATTTCCACAAGGTGGTCGAGATGATCGGGACCATGTTAAAATGAACAACGAATTGAAAAATTAGGTGCCCCAAACCTAGCTTATGCTTACGGTTCCAAAGGTTTCGGTAGAAAGTGTCGAAAATGAATGCTGTAGTGCAAATTTTGGTGCTATGATAAAAGCACCATAGAAAAAACAACCCCGAGATAGTCACCCGACAACTCTCATCTTTTCCAAAAACACAGTGAGCAATGAACTTGTGTAATAAGTATAAGGCGGGCTCTGTAATAAAACCATTCGGGGTTCCTTTTGTAGAAAAATTGTTAAAACCCGTCAATTCTGCCCAAAATTCACCTGGTGTAAACGAATTGGGCACCGCCCGAATACCATGTCTAGATAGCCCAAAAATGGATTTCATCACTCTAAAATTTACTTCACATTCCTCCCCAAACAAACGACATGTAAAATCTGTAAGATGAGAGTCAAAAAATACATTGTCGTATAAAATTCAAGTACCAACTCTATCAATACCCTAGAAGTAAATGGGGCAAATTTTCTCCATCCAAAAAAATTAATAAAACTCATAAATTCATCAAGCAAACCCAATTCTTGCAATGTTTGCATAGATAAGAAGGTAAATGGAGGTACCTCACGAGAGAGTAGGTTATGTACCTTTAGCCTTCCTCCTCAAAATAAATCGGAAAAGGGGCGTTGAATTATTCGGCTAAATCCACCTGAATTATGGGGTCATCTTCTTGCACCCTAGGTTGTTGATTTTGAGCCATTTTTCTTCCTTCTATTCATGATTTTTCGAGTAGAATTGAGTAATCGGAGCAGAATGTGGTTTTGATGGTTGAATCTTGTGATTTGGTAGAGAGAATTTGGAGAGGGGGAGAGGAATTTCAAAATGGGTATGAAAATTTGTCCCTCAAAACCCCTATCTGCGAACTTAATAATCTGTCGCTGGTCTCGCGCGCGACCGCGCGTCTGGGCCTGCAATATATTTTTTTCTTTTAATAACTATTATATATATTTATTTATACAAAAACAAAAACTCAATCAAACTATTAGATACGGTTAGTCGAGAAAATAAAAAGAAAATAAAAAATAAAAAGGAAAAAACTTGGGTTGCCTCCCAATAAGTGCTTATTTAACGTCGTTAGCTTGACGATACCTACGGAGAAAATCATGGAGGGTCGTTGAGCAAGACCTCTACCACCACCTTGGAATTTTTATTCGGTTGACTTGCGCTTTGAATCATATTGTCTTCCTGCCATAGGACATCTTTCACGACAGACTCGGTAGAGTCAATAATAAAATTATCATTCAAGACACATACAAGATTACGAGCTATATCAAAAACTGAAAACGTTTTCTCAAAATATTCATACTCAGTTTTTTATTTTTGATATCAATCAAAGTATTAGTTGTGGCCATGAATGGTCTACCCAACAATATAGTATGATCTTTAAGATTACCTCTATCCTTTTCCGTATCCAAGACAACAAAATCAGTGAGAATTTTGAAATCACCTACTTGGACTAAAATATCTTGAACAATGCCCGTAGGGTACCTAATGGACCTATTAGCAAGTTGAAAACGTAACCCAGTGGACTTCAATTCCCCCGAATCTACTTGTTTAAATATAGAGTAAGGCATAAGGTTAATTTCAGCTCCAAGATCAAGCATACTTACGACTTTCTTACCATTTCCAAAAGAAATATTAACAATAAAACTACAGGGATCTTGTTATTTTGGGAGTGGACTCAGGGATGGAGTAGGAGGTTTGTGGAGATTATCAGTTTCGTGGAATGGCGATCCCTTACTTGCCTCCATATTCGTTTTTTCTTCACTTACATCACCTTTCTTTTCTATTTTTGTGATACCTGCAAGGTTAGGTGAGACAGTGGAATAAGGAATTTTGATTTTATTATCATAAATCTCACCAAAGTCAAGAACGGTGATGGCTTGAGCTTGCGCTGGTTGACTAGGCAATGTGTCCTTCTTGAAGACATGTCGAGCTATTTCATCAACTTGAGTAGCCAATTGACCAACTTGAGTCTCAAGACGCTTAAACGAGGCTTCCATAGATTCAAACCGCTTATTGTTACCTTTTTGTATTTGTTGACTGACCTGAATAAAGGAGTTCAAACTTTATTCAATAGATGGAGCCCTTGATTGGTTGATTGGCTAGCCTTGGGGTTGCTGTGGCATCAGATAGGTATATATGAGAGGGATTTTGTGAATTTCCCCAACTAAAGTTCGGATGGTTCCGCCAACCTGAATTGTACGTCTAAGAGATAGCATTACAAACGTTGGCCCCATGATCATATTCGCCACAAATCCCGCAAGAATTGGCAGAAGGGGGGATAGGTGGATGCCCCCTTGTAGCTAACAATTGTACTTGTTTAGTCAATTCAGCCAATTGCTTTGTCACATCGTAGCTCGGAGCTACTTCATTCACGACAGCCCGTTCGCCTCTGGCACTCTTTTGTTGTGAGTTATCGCTTATCATCTCCAAAATATCATAGATTTCCTGGGTCGTATGTACACCCACGTCACCCCCAACGACATTGTCAATCATATATTGATAATTATGCGATAATACATCATAGAAAAATTGGTTTAATAATTCCAATGTGTAGTGATGATTTTGTTCAGAAGATCAGATGAGTCATTACCCGACAATACGTGACATAAGCGAGATCATCTTTGGTACGTATTTTGTCCAGTGCTTCCGTTGGGAAATTATGATTCTACGGACAAGTTAGATCTATTTAGATTAAAAAAATTTGTTATAGATATGTATAGATTATGGTCTTGTAGAACTCAATTGCAAGTTTCTTCTATTGAATGAATGTAATTCATTTGATTCCAAAAAAAAAAAATCTTCTGTCTTCTTGGATGCAATCTTCCACACGGTTTTTCTTGATTTTGCACAATAAGAACTCTTATGGTAAGAAGTGTTGGACACAAAACAATCATTAATACCCAAAAATCTATTAGAAATCAATTTATCATAATTATTATTTTCAAATTTATTTTGCACAAATACCAACAAACTTATTAAGTCAAATAATAGACTTAACAGAAGGGTTATTAACCTTCTTTTGAAATTGCAGCAAATCCAAATATACCTTCAAATACAAAAATTTGTATGAGACGGTCTTACGGACATCGTCCATGAGACGGATCTTACATGTATATAGGAATTTCAATCCAAACCCATAAAAAATCCATATTTTTTGTATGTTGTAAGAGCCGTCTTATGAACTTAAACCCGTGAGATTGGCTCATATAAGACCACTTCTCATTTGAATAAGTTCCTGTGCCACATTTGTTGTCATTCGACTTCGACAATACTGCTAGAAAAACATCTGATATTGAAGTAAAATGAGTGATCAAATAAGCATTCCATATTAAAATAAAGGGATAATTCTAATTTTTTATTTTTTTTTTTTTAAAGGGATAATTCTAATTTTAGTATATGCATTATGAAGTGTTTTCGTTTTTGGTATCCCACTTTCAGGATATATATATCAGTTTCGGTACCCAATATTTTACTTTTAATCACATTCGCTACATTTTGTACCATAAATAATTAAAAAGTAAAACATGAGGTACCTAAATTGATGATGAAAAAGTAAAACATTAGGTACCAAAATTGATATATATTTGATGAAACGTGTCAAAAGTGATTAAATTGTAAATACGGGTACCAAAATTGAAATGACATGAATATGAGGTACCAAAAGTTAAAACATTGTATAGTGTAGGTATTAAAATTAAAATCATCCCAATTAAATGGTCAGAGATTAGCTCGTGTTCAATTCTTTATTAGCAATTCCTATTTTAGTTTTTTCTTTTCCCAACCTATAGCAATTCACGTGGGATTAATTTAAAATATTATCGTTGAAATATATAAGCCCAAAGGAAAGTAAAAATCTTCTTAAAATATATCTACAATTTTCTAGAATTAATGAAGATTGCATTGACATAGTATATACCTTTGTTAGGTAAGACATTATTTTGTCTAAGATTATGTTTAAATATATAGTTTATATGATTTAGGTACTTTGAATTTTTCTTTTTATTCAATGTTTCATTTTTAATAAAATATACAGATTTCTTCTCTTATCTCTCTCTGCTACACACGCATATATATTGCATCTTTTTATTAGGCATTGCGAAATCCCACGGGAAACCATCCCTAGTACAGTAAGAAAATGGGACGGAGATTCCCCAATTCATTTGGATATGGAATGGGGATGGATACCCGCTTTTCTAGCGTTCAGATAAAATGGGGATTCCCCGTCCCCATCCTTATTTTACTTGTTCTCATTATTTTTCACAAATTAGGAATTTATGTTATTTTTATCATTGATTATTTTAAGTAATTTATTTTACAAATTTCATTAATAACTACAAAATGGGGAACCCTCGGGGACCCCTTCCCCCATCTCCGTCCCATATACCCAAAACGGAGAATGATATGAGGATGATATTTGCGATGAGATACTGGGACGGGAATAGTATGTCCAATACTAGCTCCATTATTCCCGTCCATTGGCATCCCTACTTTTTATTAAGCTATGATCAAGTGTACTCTTCTTGATCGGATCTTCTATTTCAAGATGGTATTTCATCCCATTCTTCATTGAATGGATATATCAACGCCACATGTAAAAAATGATTTTGCTTTATAAAAACCACAATCTATACTTGAAAATTTATATGATAATTTTTACACGCGTATCAATCATATGTGCAATATGAGATGAAACACCATATATATGATTCAGAATAAAAGATCACATCTTCCCAATTAATCATCGACCGACAAGAATGTGAAATTGTATGTTCTTAAAAATGATGAACATCATCCCCGAGGCCCTCTGCCCCCTTGCCTAGAACTTTGTGCAGGAAGTGAATCGCGGGATGTGCCTCAATAAGTCAGGTCTTGTGTGTGTGAGAGAGAGAGGATGACAATAGACCGGCTACTCTGTGTGTTTGAACAGGTGAAAACAAGAGGGTATGTGCGTAATATCACATACTATAAATAAACAAAAACTTGACTAAGTTGCATTTTGACATTTGAATGTGTCCAATTACTGTTCCTTTTCCAAGAAGATAATGCATCTTTTTTCTAAGCAACGTAGTTTTTCTGTTGTTTGAATTATTGTATGTTTATAGTTATTGTTGAGACAGTTGAAAGATAGTTTAAGGGGTTACTCGATGCCCAGACTGAAATTCATTTTCCCGAGACGCAATCAATTAATTAATCAAGTTGTAGTTTTATATGAGATATTTGCTCGCCAATGTAGACTTTGGTAGAATAAAGAATTATAAAGGTGAACCAAGTAGATATATATATGTACACGATATGGATTGTGGGGGGATCATCACATTGTAGGAGAATTATTAGGTTAGAAGTTAAAGAAGAATGGCAGTGAAAGAAGTTAATGTGCATATGACTGTTGGAAATGGTGACACTAGCTACACCAACAATTCGGCCCATCAAGTTAGCTCTCTCTCTCTCTCTCTCACAAACTCAAATAGCTAGGCAATTTTTAGGCGCGCCGACCCATATACTTTATTCCATTTGGTTTTTGATCTTTTATTTCAATGACACTAATACACTGTCATGTTTGTGTTAATAACGTCGTTTTATACAGTTGGCATGTAGTCGTGATGTTAGAATATATATGACAAAATTTCAAAATTGATCATGTATGTTGGCCTCATTTAGATTTTGGTCCAATTTTTAAATTTTTTTTTTTTGGCCATTTACATGTATCTTTTAAAAATATGCACGTTAGTTCGGCCTTTTTCGATGAGAATTGGTGACTTGGGGGAGGGCCGCACCCAATTAACAATTCTTGGCGAAAAAGACCAAATGTGCAAATTATTAAAAGATACTGCATGTAAATTGCAAAAGAAAAAAATTAAAAATCAGAGGAAAGTCGAAATAAACAACTTACAAGACTAATTTTGCAATGTTGCCTAATATACATGACCGGATCAACATGATCTAAAATAGAGGATCCCATTCGCTTGTCAATCCAGATATATCCTTGATTAATTTCGCTTTCATGTTTCATCTTTTATTCCAACAACATCATACGCGCCATGTCGTGCATTGATGACTTTGTTTTATACACTTGGCGTGTAATAGTGGTACTGTCGTTGTTGCAGAAAATTGGGATACTAAAAGCGTGGCATGTTTTGGATGAAACCCTCAAAGATATGTTCATGACTGATTATCACACCTTCTCCAAATGCTTCAAGATGGTTGATTTGGGATGTTCATCAGGGCCTAACACCCTTTTGGTCATTTCTCGTGTAATCGACAAAATCGAACAGCTCTGTAAAGAAAAGAATTACAGCAATGCACCTGAATTTAAGGTATTTCTGAATGACCTTACAGACAATGACTTCAATAACCTGTTCAAGATGCTGCCGGAGTTTTATGAGAAGCTTAATCTGGAGAAAACAAATCAACGGCCACAAACATTTATATCTGGATTGCCAGGCTCATTCTATGGCAGGCTACTACCAACCAACAGCTTAAACCTTGTCTATTCATCCTACAGTCTTCAGTGGCTTTCTCAGGTATATATATGCTTTTGTTCCTTCTTTCTTACATTTATTTGCTTTTGACAGAATAAAGATTTTCATCCTCAAAAATTATAGATATAAATTTATGAGAATGAGGTCTAGTCGTCTAGAAAAAATTATGAAATTAAATCAGCACAGCTGCATAACTGCATTATATATTAAGTGGTAAGAAATAATCTTCTTTGGTAGAGGAAAGCCCTGGCTTAAGCCTGATGAGTGTACCCTTAGACCCACTTGACCCATTTTATAATTTAAAAATGGTAAAAATATATTTTTTATGTATAATAAATTTTTATTTAATAAAAAATAAATAAAAGGGTTTAGGTCTGGTTAAGCAGTCATCGTGTCTTAAAATGAAAAATCCAGACCCAAACCAGGCTTAAGCCATTTTTATAAGTTTATATTATAAAAGGTCGTCTTAAATAGGATGGGATTGAATCTTATCTGGACCATTGTCGTCTCTAATTTCATGAATATAATTATATCAATCCTAGGAACTAAAACAGTCAACATATGCATGCTAAGTTTAGAAATGGCAATTTGGCCTTGGCCCAGTAGGCCGGCCCGATCGGCCCAGCTGGCAAGAGGTAAAATACACTACTTGGGCTAGGTTGGGCCATAAAAATATTAGTCCAAAAGAATTTCGGGCTAGGCTGGGAATTTTCTCTTGGGCCCGGCAAGCTAATAAACAATTGGACCAGTCCGGCCTAATTGTCATCTCTATCTGAGTTCTCGAATATACGCTGAAGTCTTACACACTATTACCTTCTGAATAATTAGAGCTATCAAATGTGTCGGGCCGATGCAGCCCGCCAAACCAAAGAAAAAAATCAGTTCGGGCCAGGCCAGACGAAATTCCATCAGGCCGCTATTTCTAAGACTCAAGCTCGCCCCAACCCATGAAAATACACTTGAATGATTAGTTCGGCCTGACTCTTCGAGACAAATAGGCCGGGCCAAATACACCCGGTCCCTTTCGGGTCTAAAAAAATATAGCCCAACCCAGACTTTGCGATCGGGTCAGGCCAATTTTGACACTTCTATAATAATGGCGAAGATAAGGGCATATTGGGCCCCGACCTGCCCTTTTGTTTTTTAACCTAATTTCATTAAGAAATTAAAATAAAAATTTAAGTTATAGTTTTTATGATTTTGTTTTTTAGTTTTTCATCCGGTCCATCCCGCTTTCATGGTAATGTAGCTATTATTCTTAGTATGTTAATTTGCATGTGTATTTTTGAAATGTTTGTAACAATAGGTGTTAAAAATTAATTAATAGATTCCTCAAGGACTAGAGAGTAATAGAGAAAACATACACATGGCAATGTCAAGTCCCCCAGAGGTATTTGAAGCATACAAAAGGCAACACCAAAGAGATTTCTCCACATTCCTCATCTCAAGGGGTGAAGAAATGGTGGCTGGTGGCCGTATGGTTTTAACGTTCGTAGGCAGAAGCGTGGAAGATCCCTCTACAAAAGATGACTGTGCACATTTCACACTGCTCGCCAATACACTTCTTGATATGATCCCACAGGTATACCCGCCATTTCGGTTTATCCAATAATAATTGACTGTTTGCAATTACTAAAAAAAAAAGTAATTATCAGCTTTTAACTCTGAAAAACAAACTTTGTTGGTGATTTCAAATGCCAACTTTGCTTTTATTACATGTACGTTATTTAATTTAAATTTAAAAATAGTGAGTGAGATGTCGGACGGGGTCTTCTGTTCCAAAAAGATGTCTCATTGCGGTTGCCTGCAATTTAGTTTCTTGAATTCCTTTCTTTTTAAGTACTACTAAGTTTGTCCTCAAAAAAAGTACTACTAAGTCTTTCCATGTGCTTTTGATGGGGTAATATACTACTTCTAGTTGTGTCATGTTTATAAAAAATACCATATTGAAAATCCACAATGTAAGCTTGAATTATGCTTCAAAATAAAATTAATATTTTTAATACATGACAATCATCGATGCGGTAGAATATGAGATGGAACACCCTTTTAAAACATAAGATACTGTCCGGTGAGGTGCTTCTCATTTTATAAGAGTGCTTTTGATTATTTTTGTAAAGGGTAAATCTCGCTTTACCCCCCTATACTCTCATTGAATATCACTTTATTCCCTTGTACTTTCAACTGTATCACTTTACCCCCTTATATTATCAATTTATATCACTTCACCCCCCCCCCCACACCCCGTACAATTAAAATATCATTTAATCTTCATGTTCCTTTATTCAATGACCTAATTGTCCCTACTACTATTTTAATTTACAATGACATCAAATACATAAAATTTATTTTTAGAAAACTTATTTGCTATTTATTAAAATTAATATAGTACCTATTAAGTAACTATATTGTATGTTATTTTCTGTAAACTAATATATTCATATATTTTTCATAAGAAATCTAAAAATTATTTATTATATTTTAAAATAATATTTTGTATTCAAAAAATTAACCACTAAAATGACTATTTTTTTCTATTTAGCATAGGTTTCATTAAATTGGGATTATTCAATCAATAACTGAAATATCACTAATAATATTTCCATCTTTAATAAAATTATATTATATATATATTATATAGTTTTAAGTTCGTGATGAATTATAAATCAAAAGTATAAATGTATTAGCTAATAGAAATATCCTATTATATACAAATTTAATAGGAACTATTTTCAAGTTAAATAATTAGCAACTAAATGTTAAATATAATATATTTAACATTAAGCGTTAATTAATCAAAATGTGAAAGTTAATTTAGAAAACAAGTGCAAGTTTATTAATATTAAATGCTTTTAAAATAATTTTGTTAGTTTATAAAACTAATGGGTAAGGATAAAATGGTCATTATTTTGAGTATATGAGTATAAAATAATATTTTAAAAGCATAAGGGGGTAAAGTGATACCAATTAAGAGTCTAAAGGGGTAAAGTGATAAAATTAAGAGTATAAAGGGGTAAAATGATACTCAAGAAAAGTATAGAAGACAAAATGAGATTTACCCTTTTGTAAATAAAGATAACTTTATTTTGACATTCTTATATATGCTATTGAATACAACTAATCTCACCAAAATAACCGTCAAGTAGTTAGCTAAAACAGAGTTTGTTAGCAGTGGTTACTTTTAGTAAATTTGTATATAAACATCCATCTGCTCATTATCAGAAATCAATGCAACATACTTTCAGTTTTAATATTTCTCTATCTATGAGTAGTTTTAGCATATGCTCATCTTTTGGAGGATGAAAATTGAAAGGCCCATTTTATAATTATGGTATTTTTGTCTTTCTGTACAAGTTCATTTTGAAACTGTTTTTCTTTTTCTCAAAACCTTTAACTTTAATTTTTTTTTGTTTTTTGCTTCTTTTACCAAACTCTGCCCTTACTTCTAATTCTTAATTGTGTTTAACTTTTGTTACAATAATCATTTTTCTAAAAGTAAACATTTTTTCTAAAAGTAAACATTTTTTTGTTGGTAAACACTCCCTAATCTTCAAAACTCACTTATTCCACACTTTATGGGTAAGAAATGTACTAAAAGTTAAAAACCATCAAATTGTGTGTGATCAATTCTTAAGGGGCTGATCAAGAAGGCTGATTTGCATTCATTCAACATGCCTATATACACACCATGCAAACAAGAGGTGGAGGCAGCAATTCGCGAGGAAGGGTCGTTTACTCTTGACAAACTCGAGTGTTTTCTAGTTCCCTGGGATGCACATGTTGTCAAAAATGGCAATACTGATGATGATCACCATATAATCGATTTAATACAAGAGAGGCGAACTTGTGGCGAATTTCATTCGAGCTTATACAGAGCCAGTTATAGCTACACATTTTGGTAGCTCCATTATTGATGACTTGTATGGAAGATATGCAAAGAAACTGGCTGAGTATCTGTCCAAGGAAGAACCATCATTCTTCAATATGGTCATTTCATTAACCAAGAAATGAAAATAAATGAGGATGGTTTAACTCAGCAACCTGTCTCTGTTTTTGAATAAGCACTTTATTATATAGGACCGCTTTTGTTTAATTTTGACCATGTTTTAAGTTTTGATTGTTTTAAAAATAAGCGAAGACAGATGTTTATGGTGTATAAATAAGTGTAATAATCTTCGTTTGTGTTTAAGAATAAGTCTATGTTGATAGTGCGTGGTTTAAGAGAATCCATGTTTTCCTTTATGACTGCAAATTAAATTCATCACAGTATATCCCATTCCTAATCTATCAAAGCTTTACGGGCAATTGGGCAAATTAGGGGTAATTTTTAAAATTACAGATAACCCCTAAGGTGTTACGAACACCTCAGAAAGATGTACAATTTGTAATTAGGCTAAGCCTCATGATGGTTTTTGTATTATCCAGCAAATTATGATACCACTTGCTTCAAATTATCCATGCTAGCTAGTCTCTTGATTTGTATCATGCAATATAGATGATACAATCTCAACGAGGTCCATTTAATCAATAGTGCCTTGATATTCCTTTACTTTGATCTTTTTATTGCCAAATGATTCAATATCAAGATTTGGCCTTTTCTATGGTCACATTTTGGTTCAAGTCTTCAAGATTTGGAGTACTGCCACTAACTATAAATGTTTTTCCTCGCTAAAATACAATTTTATATATGCTTTGTGGTTTTAATAATATTTTTTCTCGTTTGAGCTTCTTATTTGACCATTTACTAACATATAAATCACTTCGAGATGAAACTAGAAACCAAAACTTTGACTAAGTGATTGGAGAAGAATCGTGTAATAAATTATTATGTCTTCTCCTTATTGTCCAAGAAAATGAATTTTCAACTTTTGAAAATTGAAACCCATTATATTAATGTAACAAACCGATGCTTGTGATAGATGTCATTTTAAATACTTGGCGTGTACTAGTAATAATTTTTGACAAAGAGATGGTTAAATACCATTTTAAACAGAGAATTCGATCGAGTTGGTCACTGAAAAAACCCCTTACCTATCATTCGCATAATAGATATGGTCAATGACAATTAATTAATTACTAGGCAATTTCCTTTACGTTTTGGCTATAGGGTTCTTTTACTAAGTTCTCAATAGTGTCATTGAAATTTTTGATTTCTTGTGTTTATAAGTAAATTTTACATAATTCACGTTGATTTTTTTTTATTGTATTGAATATTTATTATATACAAATATGTTTACAATAAAAAAGTCTCACATGTACATATTAAATATATTTATAATTAGTAAGAATTCAAATCAATTCGGGCTCGTTAATGATCGAGGAATAAGTATGGGCAATTGACAGAAATACTCACATTTTTTAAGTCAATGTCATTCTTTACGCTTCCCGGTACAATTTTACCTAAATTTACGCTCCCGCCCTTTTTTTACACAACAATACGCTCCAGCAAAAATTTTCGGACATTTTTACGTTTTGTTTCAACATTGTTTCTAACATGTTTCAACAACCAAGAAACAATATAGAACAAACCGGAAAACAATATAGAAACACCATATGAGCAAAAAAGTTAAAAATAGGTAAAAATTGTATTTAAACATCAAAGACTTCATGGAAACAACAAAGAAACGTCAGAATAATATTAAAAGGATATGGAAACAATCTAGAAACAACGTAACAAATATTTAAAACACCACATGAATAAAAAGAGCTTAAAAATAGGTAAAAATAGTATTTATACATTGAACACTACATGAAAACAACAAAAAAAATTATTAGAACAACATTAAAAAATTATAGAACAACACTGAAATAATAGAAAATAATGTACAAAATAATATATGAGTAAAAAAGATCATAAAAATTAGGTTAAAGTTATTTTAAAACATTGAAACAACAAAGAAACAGCATAGAAATAACAAAGAAACAAATTTAAACAATATCGAAACAACTTATATAACATGTAAAACAATGCAGGAACAAAACAAATTGAAAAAAATAAAAATAATCAGAAAATATGCAGGAGCGTAAAAAAATTAGGTTCAAAAATAAAAATATTAGGTACAAAAGTAAAAATTAGGTACAAAAATAATAGGAGCGTATTATGTGGTATGGGAACAAAAATCAGCATAGTCTATTTAATTTTCCAAACAAGTAATTGACTGGCAAATAGGAATTAGAATGTACACTTGAGGCCCAAGAACACAGAAGAATGCATTGGGCTTGATTATGAGCCCAACTGTATGCCCAGTTTCACTAATTAGATGTATTGAAATACCATGCAGGAACCTCATTATGCCCCATCTTTTTTAGCATTAAAAACTCTCCAGGCGGTGTCTCTGGACTCTCTTGGGTAGGAGTATAAATGAATCGAATCAAGTCAAATATCAAAATATTTTATTCTTATTCATCTTATTTAGAGAATATGCTTATTCGTATTCTTTTAATAGTCGAATAAAAAAAATAATTCTTATTCTTATTTGAATATATATTCAAATATCTACGAATCAATATATTCTTATGCAAAAAAATAAGCTAATTGTAGATCATGCTTGCAATTGGATATACATGTACATGTTCTTCTTCTTCTTATGCAAAAATAAGCTGATTATAGATCAATGTATTTTTCTAATCATGCAAATATATAAATATACAAATGGGATTTAAGGAAAGAGTACTTACATATGTCATTATAGGTTTCTTCAGCCCATAAAGTTGACGAAGCCAATCTACTCCACAAATCAAAACTTGAACCATATCAGATGATAATGTAGCATGATAAAGACCTAAGACTCGGGTTCTTGAACTAAATATGGTCGCTGATGTCATTGTGTTAATAAGAATAGCTAAAATATCACGAGTCAACTTAGACAAAATGCATGATGGACTTTAATTATATTTAGACTTACTATTTATAAGTAATATATGTTGTATTATATATTAGCAATTTATAAATAAATATATATTTATATATATAAAGATTATATATAAGTGTTTTGTATAAATATAAATATATATAATATTATTTGAATATTCTTTCAAATACTCGAATCGAATATAATGATATCCATATTCGTATTTGTATAATATACGAATTTGAATAAATATTCATATTTGGATTCATATTCTAATTTTTTGAATTCCAATGCCGATATAGGAATTCGCATACCAAATCGAATAAAAAAAATTCGCTTATTTTATACCCTTATCTTGTGGCCAACCCAATTGGAAAACGCCCAACTCTCTTGGATTTCTATAAATTGTTTTAAACTTTTCTTTGCTTTCTTTTCAGTTTTTTTTTTCTTGGCCTTCCTTCTTTGTCTGTAAATGAACAGAGAATTTGACAAATAATTTTATTAAAGAAAGGGGGAATAGGGAGTAATTATCAATCGAGGAGATCACTAAATCTAGATAAAATAAATCACAACTGTTCAATCTTCATTTTTGGACTCCATCTCTAATTAATTATTCAAGTTATTAATTATTCAATTTATTAATGTCCTTGAATCTTTCTCCAATCTTTTTTTTTTTTTTTTTTTTTTTTTTGAGGTAATCTTTCTCCAATCTTGTCATACACAGTTAAGGTTTGGGCCCAAGGGAACCAAAAGCATATTCAAATAATAAATAAGAAAGTCCCAACTTCCAAAAATGAATTTTAAAATAGGTGAATATTCCTTAAATTTAATTATCCTGATTGGTAAATGATTCTTTTCTTTAATTATTCTCCTAACCCCATCCACTAATTCATACTTAAGCAATTAATATTCCATTCATACATTTAAAATTAAAATATTTGTCTAGCACATGAAGGATAGAAATACTATATGTTTACTTTAATTAACTCATCACCTTCGTACATTGGCATATGTCTCAAAGCTCAACTTTGTATTTTTGGATTAACCACTCATGTAGCCGTTCCACTTCCTGCTACACACACCAAAAAAAATAATGATATTCATTGATATTGTAAAATAAAAAAAGACTCCCATGCTTGATTTGAGCAGTTATCAAAGGGGGAAAAAAGAATAACTCTTTCAAACATCACAATATTTTTACTTTTGACGTATCTTGAAATCAAAATTATTTTTGATATTTGACCGACAGCTGTTTAATTTTAAAATCCTTTGCTGTAATAAAAAATTATTGCCAATAATATAGGAAAGAGGGAGAGAGAGGTGAATATTTTTATTAATCTTTAGTTGGTGCTTTTGGCAGTATATAATTAACACTAATCCATAGTTTGGGGATTATATATTTCACTAATCCATAGTACTTTTGCAGCTCCCTGTGAAATATTTTTATGAAATATCTACTATACATTATGTGAAAGATCTTCATCACCTAAGTTAAAAATTCAAATATATTTTTAAAATATAATCCAACACAAAAAGTTCAGTAAGTGCACATCAATCAAATGATTGTTAGAACAACCATGCTGAAATCTAGGCACTAATTTCTTACTAACCAATTAATTGGTTTGGAATGATTAATCCAAATTAAGATGATCATTATTTATTGACATAAGAATAGTTATTTCTTTGTTTTATATTGTTCTTTCTGTTTTCAGGTATGAGCTAACTATTTCTTAATTTATTTAAATTGTAACTCATTCTTGACCTCTTATTTTATATATTAATTTCCAAACTCACTACTTATATAATTTAATTCATCAAGCACTAACTTTTTTGCACCAAAGCCATTTTTATATCAAATTAAGCTATAGTTCAAAATTTTGAATGGATGGGGTTGAAGTTAGAGGCTTAGAGCCCACCTCTTTGTTTAATATTAACAAAGTTCCAATATTTTATAATGTGAAATGTCCACAATCCAGCTGGTTGATATAATTGTAATCAAATAAACAAAACCTTGGATTTGCTTAAAATCAGCATAAAAGTTGGTGGAACCAAATATCTAATGGGCCATAAGAGAGATTTATTTGTTAATCTCACCATTGATTTTTACTAGCACATTAATCTTTTTGTCAATCAAACGACGTCGTACATCAAATAAGACCATACCATGCATATTTGTGTCGTTATCTCTTTTAACATGCTCATCTACGCATCCGCAAGTGGATTTAGTTTTCCTTTTTTGCGTGTTAATGGTTGTTCTTGCGATGCTGAGTGATATGAAAATATAAGGGATAGTTACAAAAACTACCCTCAGAATTGAGTTGATTATAGAAGAATCCAGAGACGTCTAAGAATTATAAAACTCACGCACGTAACTGAGCATGTTAGAGCTTAGGGCTCCAAACATGCATTCAGAGGTCCAAAATCTCTATATATAATATATGCTATGGTGATTTTTGGCTTTTGAAATATTGTTGTCTTGCATGCATATTAATTTTTATTTATTGATTGTCTTAATATATGAATATTAGTTTGTCAGTTGATAAAATATTGTTGTATTGCGATCACTATTCTTAATTAATTATGTTGTCTCGCTAAAGTAATTATTTCATCTGGTAGGTATTGAGTCGTTTGTATTTTAATTGATTTTTCGACCCTTTGTTTAGAGTAATATTTTAGGATAAAAAAATTGGTCACTATAAACGCCAATTTTTTAGAATCTTGTGAAGACTGAAGCACATATCTCACCTTGAGTCAAAACCCCCGTTAAGATTTGATTATGTATTAGATGTAAGGGGTAACTAATAATTTTATAAATGAAAGGGGGCGCTTGAAATACTTTTACTTATAAAAGTGTAAACTCTAACACAGAATCAAATGAATTTTTTTATGTTTAAAAAATCTCTGGTTTTTTTTATTAATTTAAACCTCATTGATAGTTTTGTAATTATCTCAAAATGTAATAGTATTAAGGTAACAATTAAGGTATAATTTTACTTTTGGTACCCAAAGTAATAGCGGTTTTCACTTTTGGTACCCGCTTTTTGGGGCTTATCATTATTAGTACTCAATGTTTCAAAATTCATTCCTTTTTGGCACGTTCCATTAGTCAACCGTTAAAAACTAACGGTTGACCAACTGTAGCAGGTTTCCACGGTTGGCGCATGCTTCACGGCGTCTTCAGCGCCGATTCCGGCGACCCCAAGTGTCGTGCAACCACTCATTTTGAGTGTATCCGTAAGCACTATAATGCTCAGTGGTCAATTTCATGATTTGAGTTCATCTCCGATGCCGATTGGCAATAATTCAAAAAACCCAAAGTTTAATTTAAATGCCAAATTACATCCAAGATACTTCCCCAAATCCAAAATTGAGCATACCATCGTCTTCCTCATCTTAAGGTGCACAAAGCCCACTCCTCAATCGGTTCGATTTGTCCCCCCCCCAAACCAAAAATGCACAAAAGGGGATCTTAAAATCAATTTTCCGACCTTTAGAGGCCCGTATATCCATGTTGCCAGTCGAATTGGCCTCCGGCCAAGAAGACAAAGTTGCTCAAGATAAAATTTTGAGTCAGAATTCACCACCCCCGTCCAACATTGCTCCGACTCCGGCCGGTCAACCGATAGTCTTTAACGGTTGAGTAACGGAACGTGCCAAAAATGAGTGAATTTTGAAACGTTAGATACTAATAATAATAAGCCCCAAAAAACGGGTACCAAAAGTGAATATTTATTTTTTATTGATTTAGCCCCCAAAAATTATTTAGCCCCTTAAAGTTACGGGTCTGGCTCCGCCCCTGACTAATACTTTGGGTTAAATTTATCCCTAACCATTAACAAACATGGTGGGGACCTCGGATTTAAACATGGGTATTAGAAGAAGTTAATTGCTTTATTTGGGTCCGTAGACGCGTTTTGATTGGCCAATAGCGACATAGCCGTTGAGATTATCAAGGAAAGATGTTAATTAATTATGTATTATCATGACACAAGACGACAAGTTAAGCACAAGTCATTTGAGGAAGAGATCTACACAAGCTAGCACTTACTTGGGAGGATGGAAAAAGACGACCAATTTTTTTTTCTTTTTTTTTTGGAGGCGAAGAAGACCAATTTTTGCTTTGAAATGTTCTAAGTAATTTTGTCAAAAAGAAAGAAATTCCTCAATAACCAGCCCATTATTGGAAATTTGTTCTTAAAAAAGTGGGCGTCGACCCGACTTTGGCCAAAATTTCAGTAGAAAAAGAGATTATTTCTCGACTCGACTTTTCAGTTTTGTTTCATAATTGTAGTTCTAACAAGTTGTAATAGTTAGATTCTGCATTTTTTGTAATTTTCAGTTTTTATTTATTTTGTTAATCACCCGTTGTTGAAGGCTTTTCATTTCTGTAATCGATTGTACTTTACATATATGTCTTGAATTAATCAGATAAGATAATTTATTCAGTTTTATATGAACTTTGCACTATCATGACACATTGACTTAATTGAAGTGGTCTTGAAAATATGTTGTCCTTGTCTCATGGGGCTTGAGAAATCCAGGTATATATGATTAATTTTGTGTCAAATGTTAATCTTTTGTGTGCTCGAGAAATACTCAATTAAATGGTCTTAATACTATAATACAAGAAGTATTATAATTATAAATCATCGACTAATCAATGATTATTATTTTATTATATAAGGCCCAAATTTCAGTGCTGGTCTTCAAATTTCACTAATCTAAACTTTAGTTTAGCTGAGTAAATTAATAATGCAAAAGATAGTGATTTTTTCATTTACTTTGTTATATAACATATTTTCCTCAGGTATTTGACTTGAATTTGATTAAGTAGTCTAGACAAGTTGAGAAAAATAAAATTAAAATGAGGGTTGTTATACAAACGGTCAAACCATGGTATAGGAAGAAATATATAGGGAAATTTAACTTGTGGAGAAAAGTTAAAATGATGGTTGTTACAAACGGTCAAACCATGGAATAGGAAGCAATAGGAAAATTTTTCTTTATAGGGATTTGACAAAAAAATATATATTCACACATGAACTTTATGGCTTAAGTAATATTGGTAAGAACGATTCAATTATATAATATAGGACATTTCTTCTTGAATACTTACTATGGTACAAAAAAAATTCCTTAGCTAGCAAGATTTTTTATTTAGTAAATGACTTCAATTCAAGACTTGATTCTAAATTCTTCCATTTACCATGAATAATTCATCAATTTATCGTATTTGTGGTAAATATCCTTAATCATGAAAATTTGTCACTGTTTTTTAGGGGTAAGGGGCGTAATTAATTGTAACTAATGTTGAAATGATAAATAAATTAGATCGATTCTGTATTGTTTCAAAGAGGTAGTATTATATGAGACCGTCCCAAGGGTTTATGTCCATGACACGGATCCTATAAAACACAGAAAATATAGGTGCTTTTTATGGATTTATTTGGTTTTTTTTAGTTCTATTTACATATAGGATTCTATGAATAATGCTCATGAGACCATATCATATAATTTTTTGCCTATTCAAATTTTAAGTTCCAACTCAATATATCTAGAGTTCCAAAGTAATTTTTTTAATAAGTTGGGAGTAGTAGTTGAAGGGGAGGAGATAAATTTCAAATAAACTGAAAGATACAGGGTTCATAAGGGTGTAGAGTTCCAAAGTAATTTTTTTAATAAGTTGGGAGTACTGGTTACAGGGGAGGAAATAAATTTCCAATAAACTGAAAGATACAGGGTTCGAACCCTGGTTAATATCCTTATAAAGGGTGAGTGATACCACTTGAGCTACAAGCTAGTGGTGTAGAGTTCCAAAGTAATTATAAAGCAAGAATTTTATTTTTTGACAAGAAAAATAATTTTATTAAAAAATTTAAACTAGCAATACATCGATAGAAGACAGAAACAAATCTGTTAAAATCCATAAAACATGAAACTATCAAAATATTCATAACATCTAGGTTAATAACAAAAAAATCGGCTGAAAGCTTACAATTTTGAAAATTCTATAGTTCTTAGAATACCTAAGATTTCTAATCTCCAACCTAGTGAAGACCATAATCTGATCTATTATCTCTGTCGGATCGAAAATTTACTTGTCTGAATTGTTCGCACAAGAAAAAACACCGCAGCAAGACAGTGACAATCCAAATGCCGCACTAGATGGCGAAGTCACAAACAAAAAAACAAACAAACAAATAATCCAGATTTAGGTGACAAAATCACTTATTTAGTAAAATAAATTTGTAAAAAAATGTAGATTGGGTGATTTTAGGCCAACAATTGCCAAAATCACCCATTATCAGTGAAGAGCGAGAAGAGAGCAAAAGTTAGAGAGTTTGAGAGAAAATGAGGTTAGGTTTTTTTTAGTTTTAGCAAGTATTTTATTTGTAACACTAAAAACAAATTAATAGAAACGTTGCATCTATGATTTTGTTTGTGTTATTTAATTTTTGGTGTTTCAAATTCATAGAATCAAAGTTTTATGTTAGTTGGGGAATGACAAACTTTTCACATGCACCCTGCTGCATCCTTTTCTTCCTTTTGTTCCACTCTTCAAACTCAACATATGTATGAGCCACATTTGAAAGCACGTACAAGGTCTAAAGTTTTCACTAATAAACAAAATATGAACCCTCATTTGTCATATGCAACCCACTATAAACAGCTGCATATAATAATCCCCAGAAAAAGACAATATATATATATATATATATAAAAAAAAATTATACAATATATCAGTAACAAAAAAGCAGAATGTTACATACATATTGAGAGAAAGTGGATGTGTCATGTGTGTGGGGTGATGGTGACGTGTGATGAAGACAAGATTGATATGATGGGATGAGAAGACTGATAGATCTTGTAAAAAATAAACAGCTAAATAAAGTGTATTTCTGGAAAGAAAAAAAATCAGTTCATATTATTATTTGAGTAGCATACAAAGATTGAAAAGTGAAATATATATATATATATAAGAATTGGTTCAAATGAGACCAAGTTCTTTAGGTGAGACCGTAGGAATATATCGTGATCATTGGATTTAAACGAATAACAGTCCAGATTTTTCCTCTTATTTTTAGTAGGCGTCGGATTTATTGGAGGATTAAGGATAATTTGGTATTTTTGAAATTAATAAAATCTTACCATATTTCTCTCCCGCGATTTAAGGTATCAGTTACATTTTTAAAACATATGCCTATTCAGTTTTCTTTCTCAATCCATTTCACGTCTCTGTTCATTTCTAAGTATACACAATAACAAAACTATATATGCAATATTCATATTCTAAATAAGCACACTATTAAAATTTAATATAATACACTTTGTTCATGCTAAATATGCAAATTTGGAATATTATATAAGCAGAACATAAATATGCAGTATGCAAGGTATAAATTATAAGGACCAATGCCTAATGTATTTTAATATTTTACTTGTTTAGTTCTAAGTATACACAATAACAAAACTATGTATACAATATTCATATTCTAAATAAGCACACTATTAAAATTTTAATGTAATACACTTTGTTCATACTAAATATGCAGATTTGAAATTTTCTTGTTTTGTTCTAAGTATACACAATAATTAACAAACCTATATATGCAATATTCCTATTCTAAATAAGCACACTATTAAAATTTTAATGTAATACACTTTGTACATACTAAATATGCAAATGTGTAACACTACATATGCACAACATAAATATGCAGTATGCATGGTATAAATCATAAGGACCAATGTCTAATGTATTTTCAATATTTTTCTTGTTTTGTTCTAAGTATACACAATAACAAACCTATATATTCAATATTCGTTTTCTAAATAAGCACACTATTAAAATTTTAATGTAATACACTTTGTTCATGCTAAATATGCAAATTTGGAACACTATATATGCAAAACATAAATATACAGTCAAGGGCGGAGCCAGAAATAAAAACGGGGTGGGCCGATACACGAAAATGGGATGAGCCGAAACACGAAAATCATATAAACTATAATTAAAATTTTTTTAAGAAAAATATTTTCTACTGTAAAAAAAATTAAAAAATGGGGGGGGTCGGGCCTCGGAGTGGCCCCCCCTCTCTCCGCCATTGTATACAGTATGCAGAGCATAAATTATGCAGTATATTGATTTTTGGCGAGTTTGATCCAATGGAAGAATTTGCAGAATCGGAGCAGGATGATTTTTGATCGCGATGCAGAGTGTTGTTGTGAAGAAGAAAGCAAAGGGTTGATTGTGTGATTAAGGGAACGTGATCAATAACAAATCACGTCCCTAATTTGTAGGGCGCGCTTATTTTGGGATTTTCATATATCCCTATTTTACCGCTGCAAGTGTATAATTTCCTTCCAATAGGTGTATATATTTGGTGTATATATCTTGGACCCTCGATTTTTTCTTATGGTGTAGGTCTGTCCATACGGTCTCACCTAGGAGGGTGGTCTCACAGTATCTCCTCACTATATATATATTGGGATTGGATCAAATTGTAAGTCCAAGCGGCTACGATAATCTAGAGGGGGGGTGAATAGATTATCTCCATCTTTTCGATTTCGCCCTCTTTTTATACCCAAATGCTCAAACAAAATAATCAAGGTGTGGAATATAAACAACACACGTCGATTTAAAGAGGTTCAACCCACCTAGTGGCCTAATCCTCTACCACCCCAAAGATATCCAGGGATGGATTTCGAAAAGAAAAAGAATTTTATTAATTACCAAAATTAATACAAATTCAACTTACAACACCTTGAAGAGCACCACACTCTTCTTCAACACCACCTTTGGAGATTACCACAATCTCCCTTTGAAGATTACCACAATCTTCCTTCCACGGCACCTTGTGAAGATTACCACAATCTTCAACCTTGAAGAATACCAAATTCTTCAACACCTCAATAAGAAGATTACCACAATCTTCTTCACCTATCACCTAGATCATCCAAGTGTGTTCTTACCACAAGAACACTCACACAAGGATATCTTGTGTTTGAATGATAACCAAAAATCAAGATTACAACTCAATAATGAATAATACAATTTGAGTGCAAGGTGTAATCAAGAATAACCTAGACACTCAAAGATGTGAAAGTGATAAGCTATGCAATTTTACAACAAGAATAATAACAATGAAAGACCAAGTGTTTGCTTGAAGTGTATCTTGTTGTGTTGTATCTCAATTGTTGTTTTTGGTTGCTCCAAAACTTCTTCTATTTATAGGAGATGATTGATCAAGCATAGGCTCCTCTTGGGGATTGAAAATCTCACAGAAAAATACAATTAAAATCAAGAATATAGCTGTTAGAAATCAATCCCACAATTTAAGGAAATGTGTCCGTGAAACGGTCATATTTTTTGTCATTCGATACACAGCAGGCGACGGTCGCACGTAAATAAGATAAAATGAGAACACTTAGAAAATTACAACAGGCGACGGTCGACGAGGCTTCGACCGGTCGACCCTGCCTCAACCGGTCCCCCTTACCAAAAAATCAAAGAGGTTTTGTTCTTTTAAATGAAATGAAACTTGCAGTACCGGTCCGACACATTGGCTGGCTGGTCGACCGCTTGTTTTTTTACTCCCGTCTCATTTTTCTTTCTCGAAACATCTTCGTGTACGGGTTGCCTATAGCGGCATCGGTCGACTCACGAGACAGAAATGTTGTCCAATTTTTGTCGAAAAATAAAACTCAAGAAATACTCCCGAAAATTTAGTAAAAACATTTTAAACCAATCGGGAGTATTTAGACAACATTTAGAAATCTAGTTTAGGAGTAAAAAGTCCATTGATGTAAAATCATTAAAAGTGTTGTCCATTATTATCAAACATAAACTAGGGAAATACTCAGGAAAATATTAAAACCATTTTAAATCATTTAGGAGTATTTGGACAACTTTAAAAACATTGTTTTGGTGACAAAATAAAATCATCAAAATTAAGATAAAAACATGTATCAAACAATCTCCCTTTTTGATGATTACAAACCAAAACAATCTTTACACAAACTAAGAGATCAATTTTTAGAAATGATTTTCCGGTAAAAATATTTGACCGTTTGGAAGCAACCAAAATTTCCAAAAATATTAAAGCAACAAAGTAGGGAGTAAATATTTATCAATAATAAGCACAAGCTCCCCCTATCAACAAGCATATCAAGAATAATGTAAAAGCAATTTTCCATAAGCAAAAAGCTTTAGCTTTTACAATTTGTTCAAGAGCTTATAAGCTCCCCCTGTCACAAAACATCATTAATCAATTATATAAGTCCATCAAGCAACAATTGTACTAAGAACAAATCACGACTTATGGCTTTTATGAGCCATAGCTTATAGCTTTTATGACAAGCTTTTATTAGCTTCTTTGAGCTAATGAGCCAATATCTTGTTTCTCCCCCTTTGAAATCATCAAAAAGAATGTTAGGATGGTGAAAACACCATACAATGATATCAAAGCGCGCCAAAGGGACGGTTTAAAAACCGTTGAGCAATTAAAGCATAATAATCCAAAGAAAATGGGAGAATTTTAACATAAGAGATCCATAAGCTCATAGTAAGCTAAAAACATGATTTCAAAAAGATTCTAAGACATTTTGAAGCAAGAGAATCATGTAGAGGTTGAAAGTTTCATTGCGATATTTCAACAAACACCTTGTGTGCATAAAAAATAAAAGCCTTTGCATATAGTCCTTGTAAAGGTTTCAAGCCAAAAAAATTTCATATCATCAATCAACCTCATTCCAAAACTCAAAAAGATCATATGCACCATATGCAATAATTTGTTCATCAAAAAAGAGCTCAAAGTAGATTCTCAAGGGTTCAACCCAATTGAGATAAGCTAAGAATGATCAAGGCATTACAAATGCCAAAAATTAGAGCATCCATCAAGTAATAAGTCATGCCTAAAACAATATATGTATCAAATGTCAAATGTCCCAACATGTCCATCTAAGCATAATGATCAAAGTATCGTTAAGCACTTTTACCATCAAGTACTTCATACCAATTATCAAACAATGCTTAAATTAGAGTATTTTTACCATCAAATACTCCATCAAAATCATGATTATCTACAAGTCATCATCAACTTGCAATTTTAACCCTTTAAGAAAACAAGCAAATATCATTAGTACAAATGAGTTTTACAAAAGTTCATTAAAGTACAAAGCAACAATAATGAAAATGCTAGAAAGTAAAAGGGGTGGGGACATCATTCCTCATCCGAGGAGAAGCAAGATCCGGGAATAAAATCCTTGATAAATTTCTTCAATTTGCCGATAGACTTTTGCATTTTGGAGGTCTTTTGCTCCAAAGCCTCATATCTCGTCTCATGAAAAGCCCTCATCTCATCAAATTCGGCTTGAGTATACCTCCTAGGCGGTTGAGCACCGGTATTACCCTCCGGATTGCTCGGTTCACCCTCTTCCGCCAATCTTGCGGCCTCGGCGTCATCAAAGTAATCATTAGGATCGGGGACTCTTAACCTCTTCCTCTAGCCATTTTGGTTGGTTGGATGTCCATATTATTGCAAGATCGTGACCATTTGGGAGATATTGTCAATGTCAAGTCATTTTGAAATACTTCCGAGTTACACTCCGATGAAGGAAGTCCCGATTGAATAAGAAGTTTACAAATCCAATTTCCCATAACTAACTTCTTATTACCTTGAGTGATGGACTCGATTAGACATTGAATAAGTATGGCACCAAAGTTAAGTGGTTCCCTCCTAGCAATCTTATACGTCAAAAAGTAATCCATGTTGCTAGGCATCTTTCCCGACTTACCACAAATGCAATATGCGACAATGACCGACAAAATACGATGCTCAAGTGTCATTGCCAACAAAGAGTACTTTGGCCATACTCCCAAATACGTCTTTACTTCTTTCATTGACACCCCCAACATTTCATCATTCCAAGTCCCACAAGAGAAATAATCCCAACCACCTTCTCTAACACGTAAAAACCGGCAAATATCATTGGGAGTCCATCTAAAATGTCGTCCCCTTATAAGAGAATTTACGGCTATAGGCTTCCTTTCAACATCATATTCGACCCACATATTGGCATAGAAGAGTTGGATAATATCATCATCATACAACATATAAGCATGTTCCCATAAATACATCTAACCTTGCTCCTCAAAAAATCCTCTAATAGTAGGATACTCATTTGTAAATGAACTAAAACGACACATTTTAGTCCGAGCAATAGACTTTCCTCCCATTCCCGAGTCCTCATAATACCATTCCGCATATTTATTGATGAAATTAAGAACATTGTGGGAATTAGGGGCTTGAGTAACAAATGATTTTTTACCTTTCGCCCAACGGCAATTTTGGAGCGAAATCGTTCCGCGTAGCTCGGAAATTTGGGCCCGAGAGAGAATGGGATTTTGAACATCATCACCTTCTTGAGCCACGTTTCTTTGAGCGGCTCGAATATTCCTTTGTTTGCTTCCTCTTGCCGATTTCTTGACGAACCCTCTCCGCCCCTTCTACGCTTGGAGATGGGATTTCGACCGGTGGAATTCTTTGGAGGAGCCATATATGTAAGATTCTTGTGAAAATAAGAAGATTAGCAACAAGAATCGAGAAAAATGATGAAAGATTGAAGATTTTGAGGGAAGGGGATGATATTACGCTGTTAAGGGTTTTGAGAAGTTTTCTTCGTCTGTTTTACAACTGAGGACATAAAGTTTTTAACTAGCAAAAATGGCATGGGCGGACGGTCGAGGTATGGGGCGACGGTCGATGTGCGGCGACGGTCGCCCCGCTTTGACCGGCCCCAGTGATTTTCTTACTCCCGAGTTTTCCAAAATTCGATTTTTCACCCCAAAAGTTTTAAAACTTTGCAAAAAGATAATTTTGGACTATATCCAACAAATAGGGGTTTTGGGAAAACGTAAATATGAGAAAATCGAGACTTAGCGAGTAGTGCCCTTTTAAGAGAATTTTTGCAAAATCATTTAGGGGCACTTAAGGGGTTAAAGTGAAATATCTGGAAAGATATGTGCATAAGCATAATATCGAGTTTTTTTTTTAAAAAAAATACGAGTAGACATACCTCGATAGTTTAAGAAACTTGATGACGTAATAGCCAATGAGTATGAAATATGTATCCTACACAATTCTTAGAACATATCTAGCACAAATCATAATGATGAAAATGTAGGCTAGTAATAGAAGATATCAAAAAGAGCTTATGCTATAAAATTTCATGAGAGATGATAAGCTAAAAATGCTCAATAATTTTAGAAAATCATGCAAGGTCTCTTTTAAAAAATTTTGAAACTCACAAATA
Organism: Rehmannia glutinosa; assembly: GCA_016081115.2. Classification (NCBI taxonomy): domain Eukaryota; kingdom Viridiplantae; phylum Streptophyta; class Magnoliopsida; order Lamiales; family Orobanchaceae; genus Rehmannia; species Rehmannia glutinosa. The sequence goes on from JABTTQ020003017.1 coordinate 135,745, forward strand.
TATAAGAGACCTATATTAAAAATAAATACTTGAAGACTCATTTAGCAATTAAAAACATGCATAAAAATAAAATGCATATATAAATGGGGAGATACGGTTTACCAATTACGCCGTTTCCATGGGTTGTGTCTTTCCCATTGTTGATGATATCTTCCCATTGAGAAGTCACTTTGTTGATGATGACTTCTTTGATTACTCCATCTCAAAGGTTGGTTACCTTTCCATTATTGATGGTTTCTTCTTCTTTGAAAATCATCTTGTTGATGATGTCTTTGCCATTTCCAAGGATTGTGTTCTTCCCATTTTTGATTATACGCTCTTCTTGGAAATTGGTTTTGTTGAGAGTAGTTTCTCCTTCTTTGATCAAATGAAACGTTCATTTGATGTTTTCTTGGTGGCATGAATTTTCTCCGATTTTTGCTTTGCCGAGTACCTAATAACACATTATTTTGTGATACCCTTATGTGTTTGGGTCCTTTAGGATTAGCTTTGAGACTTTTAGGTCTCCAACAATATTTAGAGCTATTTCTAGCCCGACAAGAATTAGCCGTATGACCCTTTTTGCCACAATAAAAACAAGTAATAATTCTAGGAGCATAATGATCAATATGCATAGTGACTTAATCCTTTTTCATATGATTAACAACATTAGGCTTATGATCAAGTCCTTTATCACAATTATGAATATCAACAATATTGGACATTTTATTGGTACTTAAGTTGGATTTTAATAAATCCTTTTTCATGCAATCAATATTCTCAACAAGAGTACTATTTTCTTTTTCAAGGTTTCTAACCTTGTCAAGTGTGGTGGTGTGAGCACATGATAGTGATTCATAAGAAGTAAATAAACTATCCTTATCATTTTTCAAAATATTGAATTCCTTTTTCAAATTTTTGTATCTAACAAGTAAGCTTTGGAATTCATTTTGAAGTTCATCATAATCATTTTGTAAATCACTATAATCATTTTGAATGACAATATCATAGGAAGTAGAGGGTTTAAGACATACCTCATTTTCTTCATTGATGCCCATAAAACAATATTCAACTTCTTCATAATTAGAAGTTGTAGGAGGCTTGTTCCTTAGATTTGAGAATGTATGATCTTGAGAAGTAGATGCTTTTGTTTGACTCCTTTCATTTGCAAATACTCCATAGATGGCTTCTAATTTTTGCCATACTTCATGTGCCGACTTTATTCCTACAATATGTTCATATTCTAGATTAGTAAATGAACAATACAAAATATTTAAAGCCTTACCGTTTAAGGAGATGATTTTCTTCTCTTCATCATTGAGCTTTTTGAAGCCTTTTGAGGTGTGTGGTGTATCTTTCGTCGGAATGGATTCTCCGTTAATGACGGTGTTCCAAAAGTCGAACCCGCAACCTTGTAGATAGCATTCCATTCTTTCTTTCCAAAAATTAAAATTTTTGGAATCAAATAGTGGTGGCTTGGTGGTGGAGGTCTTTGGATGGATGAGCTTCGTTCAGAGCCGACGATCGTTTCTCTTCACTCGCGATGTGAAACGAGCTTGCCAAAGAGTTTGGCTCGATACCACTTGTAAGTCCAAGCGGCTACGATAATCTAGAGGGGGTGAATAGATTATCTCCATCTTTCGATTTCGCCCTCTTTTTATACCCAAATGCTCAAACAAAATAATCAAGGTGCGGAATGTAAACAACACACGTCGATTTAAAGATGTTCAACCCACCTAGGGCCTAATCCTCTACCACCCCAAAGATATCCAGGGATGGATTTCGAAAAGAAAAAGAATTTTATTAATTACCAAAATTAATACAAATTCAACTTACAACACCTTGAAGAGCACCACACTCTTCTTCAACACCACCTTTGGAGATTACCACAATCTTCCTTCCACGCACCTTGTGAAGATTACCACAATCTTCAACCTTGAAGAATACCAAATTCTTCAACACCTCAATAAGAAGATTACCACAATCTTCTTCACCTATCACCTAGATCATCCAAGTGTGTTCTTACCACAAGAACACTCACAAGGATATCTTGTGTTTGAATGATAACCAAAAATCAAGATTACAACTCAATAATGAATAATACAATTTGAGTGCAAGGTGTAATCAAGAATAGCCTAGACCTCAAAGATGTGAAAGTGATAAGCTAGGCAATTTTACAACAAGAATAATAACAATGAAAGACCAAGTGTTTGCTTGAAGTGTATCTTGTTGTGTTGTATCTCAATTGTTGTTTTTGGTTGCTCCAAAACTTCTTCTATTTATAGGAGATGATTGATCAAGCATAGGCTCCTCTTGGGGATTGGAAATCTACAGAAAAATACAATTAAAATCAAGAATATAGCTGTTAGAAATCAATCCCACAATTTAAGGAAATGTGTCTGTTGTCAAACGGTCATATTTTTGCTGTCAATACACAGGGCGACCGGTCGCACAGAAATAAGAGAAAATGAGAACACTTAGAAAATTACAACAGGGCGACCGGTCGACGTAGGCTTCGACCGGTCGACCCCTGTCTCAACCGGTCCCCCTTATCAAAAAATCAAAGAGGTTTTGTTCTGTTTCGAAATGAAACTTGCTACCGGCCGCCGCCGGGCGACGGCCGACGCCTAGAAGGGCGACCGGTCGACCTGCTTGTTTTTTTACTCCCGTCTCATTTTTTTTTCGAAAACATCTTCAGGTACGGGTTGCCCTAGAGTAATTTGCCAGGTCGACCACGAGACAGAAATGTTGTCCAATTTTTGTCGAAAATAAAACTCAAGAAATACTCCGAAAATTTAGTAAAAATATTTTAAACCAATCGGGAGTATTTAGACAACATTTAGAAATCTAGTTCAGGAGTAAAAAATCCATTGATGTAAAATCATTAAAAGTGTTGTCCATTATTATCAAACATAAACTAGGGGAAATACTCGGAAAATATTAAAACCATTTTAAATCATTTAGGAGTATTTGGACAACCTTTAAAAACATTGTTTTGGTGACAAAATAAAATCATCAAAATTAAGATAAAAACATGTATCAAACACAAATGAGGTAGGAGTCTCAGTGTAAGATGGTGTGGACTAATTTGAACTATTTATTTGCCAAACCAATGGATGAGATTATTTCGAATTTTTAATTATTTAGTTATTTATATCCATTCATTAATGGTATTTTTAGAACTTTCATTATTTGACAGTTTCTTTTATAAACGTAATTGTTCGCTTCCATGATTTAAGAGATTGGATATCTGATATGAAATTTCCCACTATTCAGTTATGTTATATATGCATCATATTGATTCTAAATATGTGATATGTTCCCTTCATGTATGCACCAAAATGAACATAATTATGCAATAAGTTTTCCACAATATATGCATTGTATCAAGTATTATTCAATGACTAATTATGTATTGTGTTACAGTTATATATGCATCAAACAACAAATAATTATGCATCAAACTACGAATTGTCTCGTAATTATATATGCATCAAACAACAACTAACTATGTATTGCCTCATAATTATATATGCATCAAACAACAATTAACCTAACATTATCTCATTATTATCTCTGCATCAAATAAAATATGAATATATAGTATATTATAACCATGTATGAATTAAGCAAAAACTAATTGTGCAGTATCTGATAACTATCTATGTAGTATATTTATTCTAAATATGCATTATAGTCACAATATTTATGTTTGTGTTAATGATATAACTATGAGAGAGAGAGAGAGAGAGAGATTTGATGGCGAATTTTATGGGATTGATATATGTATGGAACATAACTGATATTGTTTGATTTTATTTCCATTTTTATCTACCCGTATTTAATGGTAAGGAGATTATATTTTATTGTAATTTTACAGTATTACCCTTTTTGTGATTAAATTAAATATTTAATCTAATTTTATTCATTTTAATCTCAGCCATCTATTATTTGATGGGAGCGGTTGTGATTAGTCCTTGTGGTCTCACGGTAAGGGGACTATCTCACGAGATCTTAGCCATATATATATATATATATATATATATATATATATATATAGGGAGAAGGTTATATGAGACCACCTCATAGGGTGAGTCCATAGGGACCAATCCTAGCCACATATTTATGTTTTTCAAGGGCTGCGATTTAAGAGTTTAAATTGCAGATTATAAAATGTTAATTAAACAAAGGGGTAAATTAGTCATCCTCCAACATAGTCCAATACTAACAGGATTCTGATATCACGCAATCCTTCCAAATCTCGTAGCAAATTCAACGTGAGCAATCCTCCTCCTTGTTCTTCCACGCACTACTGTGAAAATCCTTCCTCCTTCTTCTTCAATGCACTACTGTGTGAAAAGAGTTGCCGACAATTCGCCATAGTTGCTAGAGCCCGGCTACAGTTCGAAGGTTGCTTATGAAGATGTAATTTGTTGCTTTTATAGATGTGTCATGGTGCTTTTATATACCATTAACTACATAAGTAAGTCATAACTCATAAGCAACAAACTCATACTACATAAGCAACAAGCCTATACTACATAAGCAACGAATATATACTACGTATGCACCACATATACATTAACTACATAAGAAAATCATAGCAACAAACCCATACTACATAAGCAATAAGCCTATATTATATAAGCAACGAATATACACTGCGTATGCACCATGGATACATTAACTATATAAACAAGTCATAAACAAACTCATACTACATAAGCAACAAGCCTATACTACATAAGCAACTAATATACTCTATGTATGCAGCACATATATATTAACTACATAAGCAAATCATAAGCAGCAAACCCATACTACATAAGCAACGAATATTCACTACATATGCAACACAAATACATTAACTACATAAGCAAGTAATAAGCAACATCCATATACTACATAAGCAACAAATATACATTACATATGCAACACAAATATGATTAAATTGCACATACAATATGGTTATACTACTCATGCAATATGATTATATTACATAAGCAGTTAACAACAGAATACGCTGGAGAAAGAAAACGTGAATATGAGGGATATAGGTTACTCAAAAACTGAAAGCACGTGTCGTGTGAAAGGAGAAAGGAAATTGAACGTGATTGATATCCCATCAAATATCAATAACTGATTTTATATTGTAAAATGATCACCCTACCCGTCTTAGTTGTTGAAACAAAAAAAATAAATATAAACCCCCCCTAAAAAAATCTGGACCACCAAAAAATATTAATATATGGTTAGGATTGGGTCTTATGACTTACCCCAAATGGGAAGACCCATTGGATCTATATCTTATATATATAATGAAACACAAATTTGAATGGACTATACACGATAAAAAAGTACAGAATGTCTTTATTCGAGAGTATTTTTCTTTTTTCAATCAAATGAATTTCATTCATTAATCAGAATAAACAAATATGTTGGACAAACAACTCTAACTGATCCGTAAAATCAGAATATCGCGATGAATGAGTTGGACAAAACCACGTACCAAAAAAATTGATTTCACTTCTTTCATGTATCGTCTGATAATGCTTATCTGAATCTTCTAAACAAAACCTCATACATATATGCATATATATGGGACAAATTTATTTGCTTAATTTGAAAAAAAAAAAAAAACCACCTATTGGGGACAAATAAAAATCACTTGTTGGGAATATATAGAAATCACACATTGGTGACATATTTATTCATGAAGAGACTAAAAATATTTACAATTACTTCCCCCATTCGCCATAGAGGAAGAAGATAGAAAAAGATGAAGACTATTCTATGGAGCTTTGTGTACATATTTATCTCATGTACATAAAATACGAGGAAAGTATATAAAAAATATATAAGAAAATATAAATGCTCCCAATTTTAAATAAAATTCTTCCATTATATACACATGTATCAACTCTAGGGTGCTAGTTGCCTAGTAATACTGGTGATGAATATGGGTGGCCAAATGAACCGAAATCAGGTTTTAAATTGGTACAAGAACCGTGGTCAACATCGTTAGCTGGAGTCAGGTTCTAAAATCGGAATCGGAACCGTGTAGGCAATTTTGGTTCCACAGTTCCGGTTTCGGTTCCTTAGTCTAAAAAACCGTGGAAACAACGTTTTTAAGGTTAAAACCAAAGATTTTATTTTTGTGGATAAATATGATAGAACAAATGTTAAATATTTAGTATGAGATTTTATATTCGCAACCGCATGAAACACATAAACTAAATATTGTAAGTGAGCCACATGAATTTTGATTCTTTTATATCTTAAGAAGATACACAAGCAACTTAATATTATCATTTTTATTAAGTCTAAAAATTAATATTATTATAAATATTAAATCTAGTTTCTCTTAATATTAATATTGATATTAAGTTTAAAATTTAATTTATTATGCATATTATGTCTAATTTCTTTTATGTTTTGCCTTTTTTCTTTTATTTTATAACTAAATTTGATAAATCATTTTAGAAAAAAAATTTAACAAAAAAAGGTTCGGGTTTAAACTGGAATCGGAATTGTGAGCTTTCAGTTCTAGTTCTGGCTCCGATTCATCATATGGAGGAATCGGAACTAGAACCGGTGGTTTTGTAACCGTGGCCACTTAAATGAGAAATTGGAACTGGAATCGGCGGTTTCGGAACCGTGACCACCTCTAGTGATGACCTTTTATATTTGTATAATATTATGCCAAAATATTATTGTTTGTGTATGTTGAATGAAAGGTTTTCAAACAGGTGGCTTAGTCCACGGCCACCACCACAGCAATTGTGGGATGGAGGTCGGGGTTCAAATCCCCGCTCCATCAAATTGTTTGTGGGGTGGAGGTCGGGGTTCATATCCCTTCTCCATCAAATTGCTCCGGGGCATATGCGGTAGTGAAGATTTGGTGGGAACTCATCTTGAATAGCATCCGTGTGTGTTCGATTCGGGGAGAGATCGTTATTAGTAGATTGGGGTCGAACATAATTGTTCTCTTTACTTGGGAGGATCGGTTGTACGCCGCCAGACCCCGTCGAACACTAGCCGGTGCGTGCACATCCCGCGGTTTACCAGCAGCGCTAAAGAATGAGGAAATGGGTTTGTTGTCCTCAAAAGATAGTCGGCAGTTCTGGCGCAGGTTCGAGCTTATCAAAAAAAAAAAAAAAAAATGAAAGCTTTTCAACATAGGTGTGGGCTTTTCAGTTTGTGTCAGAATTTTGATGACTTTGATGATACCAAAAGCAGCACTTTGCATTGGGCAACATAGGTTCTGGTGCCCGGAATTTGTGGGGGGTGAGTGGTGTGGGGTGGGGTTGGACCCTTTTTAAGGTTTCGAGGATGGAATTAGATACAGCTCTATTTCCATTTAATTTACGAAGTTGGTACAAAAATCTATATATTTTTAGTATTTGGAAAAGCAAATTGTCTAATTTAAAAAAGAAAAAGAAAAAATCTGAATGGTAGATACTGGTAATATTAGTAAGACAAAGACTATAGCAACAATCACATGTATCGTCAATAATATTCTATAAATCAATATATACATGCATTTGGAAAAGAATCTAATAACACATTTTAATACTTCTCCTAGACGAGTATTAATTTTTTTTGTTAGCATTTCTTTCATTTCATTAACTAAATTAATTAAACTATTAAGTTGACTAAATTTGGGGCCTTAGGCATACGCCACTAATTTTTTGGGTCTTAGTCAGCCACCTCAATGGACTAGATGTATTAACTAGTAAGTGTGAAATATTAGAATTGTTTGATTATGAAATTTTGATAAGTGATTTTGCAACTCAAAATACTAGAAAATTAATATAATGATTAATATTACATTATGCTAGCCCCTTCTAAAAACTTTGCCGAAGACCTCAAAATCTCTAGGCACGTACCTGGTGTTCCATTTTATAGAATATAAATTCAGCAGCATATTGACATGGCTACATCAAGATATCATGAGCACCTGGAAACGACCAAAATACGACAAGTATCGATTGTTAAAACGCTGAACAACAAATGGTGACCTCCCTCGTCGGATATGGTGAAAATTAACTCGGACGCATCTATTTGAGAAGGTGAAGGAACGGGCATCGGGGTAATTTTAAGGGATAGTAGAGGTCAAGCCATCACCACACTCATGCAACGGTATGAGGCTTAATTCACGGTAGATGTTGCGGAAGCAATCTCCTGTCGGGAAGGGATAAAACTCGCCATTAGCCTGGGGTTGAAGAAGGTGGTCATTGAAACGGACAATTTGCAGCTATTCCATCGACTTCCTAATCCGAAGGATGATTTTTCATATTTCGGGTCTATTGTTTCTGAAGTTCTAGTTTATTTTTCAGTTTTTAAGTCTATTTGTCCTAGTTTCGTGAGAAGGTTGGGAAACACTATTGTGCACCACCTTTAACGGTTTTCATTTTCTGTTAGTAGTCCTGATCCGGTGATCGGAGATGTCCCGAATCACTTGATTGACATGGTTGCTTTGGATATGTTTCCATAATTAATATATTGCTTGGTTCTCAAAAAAAAAAAGTAATAGATATTACTTATTATATATAAAAACTGACTATACACATATATATACATCCAAGTGTAGTATGCATTCTGTATTTTTTTAGGGAAAAATGGAAAATTGAATGTCTTGAGAAGGGAGGAAATGAAATTCGAACCCCGGAATTGATTGTCAAGTAACACTGTCTATGGCCACTAGAATTACATCTTAATAGCATTCTGCTTTTGCAAAACAATAACAATTTCGGTGAAACGACGCCTACTACTAATGTTGTTAACTAGAGTGTGGAACTCAAAAAAAAAAATATTTTGTTATGTCAACAAGGGTAATATGTTTTTAAGCCCTTTCCAATTTCCATTAAATGTCAAAATTAAGATTTTAATATTAATATTAATAATTTTAGGTCCAAAACTCATTAAGTGTTAATTGAGGGAAAATGCTAACTGCAAAAGATTTCCCACCGATCTAGTATCTGACAAGAAAATAAAGTTTTGAAAAAACCAAGTTTAATTAAAGGACGAAAAATCAATATTGCAGAATAACGAAAAGATAAAAAAAAGGGAAAAATGCAAAAATGGTCTTGTAACTTTAAAATTGTCGCAATTTAGTCCTCAAATCACCGGAGCAACAAAATCCGGTGAAAAAAAGCATGTGAGGGGCACATGGCCCGTTGTAAGGCTGAGTTGGACCCATCCTAGTCCATAAGAACCATTTTTTTTATCTGATTGTGCAAAATTGGTTCTGTAACTTATTTTAACTTTTAAAAAAAGGAAAAAAAAAACAATAAACCAAATTGGCAAAATTGGTCCTGTAACTTTTTTTTTTTTGAGCAAAAATTGGTCCTGTAACTTATTTTAACTCTTAAAAAAAAATTATTTTGCTCAATTTAAAATTTATTCATGTTATAAATTTATTCTAAAATCTAAAAATTAAATATAAAAACTATAATAATTAGTTTTAAAAACAGTAAAAAAATCGAAACCACAATGAAAATTGTTAAAAAATTAAATATGAAAATTAATTACACATTTTTAAACATTTATTTTTTAAAAAAATATTCTAAAATTCTCAATTAAAAAAATCAATATTATTTTCAAAAAGTTGTTTTCAAAACTAAACGATGTTTTAAAAATCTGAAAAGTTGTATTAAAAATCTTCCAATTACTTAAAATATTAAAAATAAACTCAATATAAAATAAAAAATTTGGAAAATATTTTAAAATATGAAAATTTGTCTAAAAATCTGAAAAATGGATTAAAACTAAAAACTATTGAAGACTTTTGAAATATTTTACCAAAACATCTGAATTTATTTATAAAATCCAAAAAACGTAAAAAATAGCAATTTCTTACAAAATAAAATTCTTTTAGGAAACCTAAAAATTAAAGAATATATTGAAATTTATTTTTAAATATCCAGTATTTGTTTAAATCGGAATTTTTTAACAATTTTCAAAATTTTAAAAAGAGTTTTGATTTTTGTTTTGGGAATTTAAAATATTTTAAATAAATGATGATTTTTTAGAAGATGATTTACAGTTTTTTCAACAATTTCCATATTTTATTTTATAATTTTTGGATTTTAAAATAATTTTTATTTATAGTTTTTTTAATTTTATTTTAGAATAATTTCGATTTATAGTTTTGATTTTTTGGTAAAATAATTTTTGGATTTAAAAACAATATATATTTTTAGGTAAAATATTTCAAAAGTCTTCAATAGTTTTCAGTTTAATCCATTTTTCAGATATTTAGACAAATTTCAATATTTTAAATAATTTTTCAGATTTTTTATTTTATATGAATTCATTTTTAATATTTGAAGTAATTGGCAGGTTTTTAAAAGAACTTTTAGTTTTTTTTTTTTAAAAAACAAAATAAGACTTTTAAAACATCGTTTAATTTTAAAAACAACTTTTTGAAAACTATTTAAGTATTTTTATTTAGACTTTTAAGATATTTTAAATAAATTTTAAATATTTAAAAAATGTATTTAATTTCATATTTAATTTTTTTTAACTATTTTCATTATAATTTTGATTTTTTTATTGTTTTTAGTTTTTTAAACAAATTATTATAGTTTTTATATTTTAATTTTTATATTTTAAAATAAATTTAATCACATTAATAAATTTCAAATTGAGCAGAATAAAAACGTTTTTTAAAGAGTTAAAATAAGTTTTTTGCGGATTTGGTATATTGGTTTTAATTTTTTATTTTTTGTTTTTTTAATAGCTAGTTAAAATAAGTTACATGACAAATTTTGCTCAATGAGATGGAAAAATGGGTCCATGTGGACTAGGACGGGTCCAAATTAGCCTTACAACAGGTCATGTGCCCCTCACGTGCTTGTTTTTCGCCGAATTTTGTTGCTCCGGTGATTTGAGGACTAAAATTACGATAATTTTAAAGTTATAGGACTAAATTCGTCAATGCAAATAGGACAGGACTAAAATTGCCAACTAGATAAAGTTATGGGACTATTTTTGCATTTTTCCAAAAACAAAAATTATGTTTTCTTAAAAGCCTTACAAGTAAAAAGAGGGTCCGATTTAAGGTCTTGTACGGTTATTTGATTTCAATTACCTATTTACATTTTCAACTACTCATAAAAATGCAATCATATTTATTTATAAATTTGTCACTAAATTATATAGTTGCCTATATAAGACGTACAAAATAAAAAATATTATCTTTCCCACATTACATTGACATATTTTTTAAATTTATTGACTGAAATAATGTAGATAACAGTCATTTTATAAGTAGATATTTATCTACAACGATTTTACTTATAACATTGTAGTTATCTTAATATTTACCTACAAATTTTTCTGTAGGTAAACTAGTTTTTTCTTATAGTTCATATAGACTAACTTACATCATTTATCAATCACAATTCTTATATTTTCATCCAATTATACATGTGGGATCTACCCACCACCTACAATATTACAAATATAATATTATATATTCAGTTTAAAATATTGAAGGTATCACTTTCAACTTTCAAATTATTAAATGCATAAAAAAATATTCAACCAAACATATCATCGTTTTCGAACCTACATAAAATTTAATTCTATTCATTCATCCAAATATAAACACAATTTTCATACGAAAACAAATAAAATCTCAAAAAATATTTTTCAACACTAGAAACCGAAAATAAACTGTGGAAACATAACTACACTAGGCTTTAAACTTCGGGAGAACAACCAATAATTGTTAATAATGCTACATTAGCAAATCCACCAGAACACTGATTAGTCCGTGCACATTCCAGGTCTACCTTGGTGGCAGTGATGAGGGGCTGGAGTTGTTGTCCTCATTCATAGTCAAGCGTACGTCTTGAAGCTAAGTTTTAAAAAAAATTGTTAATGCATAATAAAATAGAGATAGAAAAAAATTAAATTTCTTTTTAACATAATTACTTTTGTATAGTTATTAGTTGATGTTTGACCATCTTTTTTATGATAGGCTGTTGATTCTTACACAGTAGTTTTTAATGACCGACATCGTTCATTTAATATTTTATGTAATTGTTTCACTGAAAGTACTTAATTGGGTTGATTTAATGATTTTGGACACTTAAAATAAAGAAAAGGAAATAAAAGGACTAATGTGATTTTTGGGGTATAATCATGTTGTTTACCATGTGAACTGTTATTAATGAAGCATAACTCACGCTTTACATCCTCCATAAAGCTTTAGGGCAAGATGGTGTTTCATCTTCTACTCCGTCGCACGGATGATTGACACGTGTGTAGAAGTTACCATATTAATTTTTGAGCATAAATCAAGGCTAAATTGTGGAGTTTTAATATGGTAACTTAAGTACACATGTCAATTATCCGTCTTGGTGGAATATGAGATTTAAACACGATTTTTGCAATGATAAGATCTCATCTTCTAGGGCAATGGTAGTGGGGCCCCTTAGGGATGGGGTTCATCCTTTAATGAAGCATTAGTAGGGTGATGAGGGGTGGGGTAGGGGCACGTGGCACGGACCCACAGGAGCTGGTCATTGCTAGGGGCATCAATTTGTGACACGACACGATAACCCGACACGAACCTAACACGAATTTAGCAAGTATAGGTACAACCCTTAACAGGTTGGGGTCAAAATCAGGTCGGACACGATTAACACGGAAAATAAATAGGTCAGGTCGGGTCGACCCACGGGTCAACACGATTGACCTATATAACCCATTTAATTTAATTGTATATATTATTTTAATATTTTGTGATGTTTTAGTTGGTTATATGATGACGAAAAAATTATTAAATGCATTTTTTTTAATAAATTTTAATATTTAATGTATTTTTTATTTGTAATATCATTTTTTCTGATTTTTAATATTTTTTTCGTGTCAAGTTTAAATTATACAGGTTTTTCGTGTCGTGTCAGGTTACCCGTGTTATAAACGGGTTGTGTTCGGGTCGTGTATCTTGACACGAATAATTAAACGGGTTCGGATTCGTGTCAGACCTGTAATACATGTGTAAAAATACAACCCACAAACACGAAACACGACACGATTGACACTCCTAGTCATTGCGATCAAAGAAGAGGTTTGACCTATTCCAAATGAAGGGACTGGTTCCTCGTGGCCAACAACGATATACCACGTTTTGTTGCCTGTTTGACTTGTAACATCTCACCTGACTCGTGGCTATACTCCCCCACCCCTCACCCCTCATGTTTTGTGCGTGCAAATCTAACAGTGTGTGTGAGAGAGAGGGGAGACAGGGGGTATTTGTGTAATAATATTTTTTCTTTCTAACTTTATGATTTTTTGAATAAAATTTAATATTTAATATACAACATTGGAGAAAGATTCACTTTTGATCTTATTAGACTGAGCACGTGATGCTTTTAGTCCAATTGTTCTCACTTTTAGTCCCAAATCAACATTTTCACCAAAAATAGTCCCCTATGACACGAAAATTGAAAATGTGGTGTTTTTACTAATGGCAAAAATGGTTCCATAGGACACCAAAATCATATTTTTAACCAAAAATGATCCCATTATTCTTTTATTGATTAAATTTAATATTATTGATGATAAAAATTATTTAAATTTTTTTATTTTTAGTTATTTATTTAAATTAATATTGTGAATGTCCCACTTGAAAACTAAAAAACATCTTTGTCCTTAAAAATATTTTTCTAAAAAATATATTTTTCCAGTGCTTTTTATTTCACTTAAACAAATTCCCTTACTTAAAATATTTAGAAAAACAAATAATTTTCCTACAGTCTTTTTTAGTTTAAATCACTTTTTGATTTTTGGAAATACAAATAATTACAAAAATCACGTTTACATATTGGAAAATATATTTAGTTCAATTATCAATAAAATAAAAAAATTTACGATATTAAATAATTTCATAATTTTTAAATATAGAAAGTATTTTTAAAAAATTTAGAAAAATACTATTAAAAATATTTTAGTATAGTTAAATTATAAATAGATAAATATTAGCAAATTCATGGTTCACATAAAAAGACAGTTAATCTAGCTCATATTTCTTTATTTTTTTCATTTCAAATATTATATTTTTATTTTTTATGTTTTTAAATCAAACTTTACATTTCCTAAAACAAATCAAACTTTACATATATACACATACATGCACTGTGTTATATGAGACCAGTATCCTGGGGTAAGAACGTAGGGATCCTAAAATAATATATATATATATATATATATATGCATGTATTTGATCTTTTTTTTCCGTATTACACATTAACACAAAAAAAAATATTAACATCTACTTTTAAAAGTTATTTTTCAGAAAATTTAAATTTTATAACTTGAGTTATAAATTTTATTATTTAATTTACTTTGTTAATTTTCTAATTAAAATAAATGATACATGTATTTCATCTTTTTTTTGTATTACACATTCACAAAAAAAAATATAACATCTATTTTTAAAAATTATTTTCCAGAATTTATTTATATAAGTTGAATTATAAATTTTATCATTTAATTTACTTGTCAGTTTTCTGATTATAATAAATAAAAAATAGTAACTTTAATGATAATATATTTTTTAAAATAGATATTAGTTATATTTAGTTTTTTTTAAAAAAACATTATGGGACTATTTTCAATTCATTAGACTAAAATCGCAGGTTTGACTTTCAATTGACATTTTGACCGTTAACTACTAACGGTGGGACCATTTGTGTAACAAGAACAATCTTATGAGACTATTTTCAAGTTACGGAACTAAAATCGTCAGGTGCTCATTCTTATGGGACCAAAAGTGAAGTTTTCTCTACAATATTGATATTTATAGGGGAAATAGTTTTTGGGTTATTTAACTTAGAGGGTGTTTGGCTAAGCTTATTTAAAACACCTTATAAGCTCCTACATCTGATAAGCTATTTTAGGAGCTTATAAGATGTTAGATCTTATTTTAAAAATAAGATGTCAGAGTGTTTGGATAAACTAAGATAGTTGAGTTTACGGGAAAAAAGATTTGAGAGATTGATTGTGTGGTGGGTAATTTTGGGGTACTATAAAATTATTAAGGATATTTTTGTCTTTTAAATGTTTAAAAATAAAGAGCTTATAAGCTCTTTTAAAAAAGGTTGGGGTGGAGGTACTTTTTTTTAGGAGCTTATAAGCTCTTTTGAAAAAAAATTACCAACAAATTTTAAGAGCTTATAAGCTCTTAAACATCTTATAAGCTGTTTTTAAGAGCTTATAAGCTCAACCAAACACCCTCTTAGACTACTTGGAGAGATATTTTATTATTTAAAGTTCGACCCCGTCATTGTAGGTACTAAAGATGTCAATAAGGGTCCACCCATGAGGGGTGACCCTAGCCCGACCTTAAACATTTAAAGGTTGGCCTATATCACATAGGTCCTTATAATATGAGGACTTTTTAGCCCGATCCTTATTGGCCCTAGGGTCAGCTAGGGTCGGCTTGGCCCTAAGGGCTTTTTTTACAATAAAGTTTTTGGATATTATATATATATACTAGAATAACACCCGTGTGTTACACGAGATTTTTTCAATAATAAAAAACAAAAACTTGTATAAGACCATCTTACGGGTCTAAATCCGTAAGACGGATCCTAATTACCCGACCCATTTCCCAAACCCCCCAGATTCAGTTTTTTTTTAGTTTTCTTTTTCTTTTTCTTTTTCGGTTTTTAACTAGAGTTTATTCTTCTTCTTTTCCTTTTTCCTTTTTTTCCTCCTCCTCCTCCTCCTCTTCTTCTTCTTCTTCTTCTTCTTCTTCTTCTTCTTCTTCTTCTTCTGATGTTGCTGCTACTCTTCCTCCTCTTCTTCTTCTTCTTCTTCTTATGTTCTTCTTCTCTATTCTTCCCTATCGTCGACAAAACTTCTTCTCGTTTCCTCTCGCTTCTTCTTGCTTTATATGTTTGTCGTTCTTTTTTTTGTTTTTTCTTGTTTCATCACTTCCGAAGAACTATATCAGTTTGTAATAAAGTATCACTTTGTAATAAAGTTTGTATACAAATATGTGAACATTGATTCTTGAAAGTATCAGGAATTGCCTTAAAAGTATCAATAATTGCCTTAAATTATATGTTTTATGTCACTGTATTTCAACATTATATCACATGCATATTGGATCTTTGATGATTCAAGTATCAGAAATTGTCTTAAAAGTATCATAAATTGACTTAAAAATATCAATTTGTAATAAAGTTTGTGTACAAATTTGTGAACATTGATGCTTGAAAATATCACAAATTATCTTAAAATATTAGAATTTGCCTTAAAAGTATCAGTTTTATATCACTGTATTTCAACATTGAATATATGTTATGTCACTTTGCATATTAGATGTTGATGCTTAAAGTATCAGAAATTGCCTTAAAAATATCATTAATTGCCTTAAAAGTATCAGTCTGTGATAAAGTTTTTGTGTACAAATATGTGAACATTGATGCTTGAAAGTATCGGAAATTATCTTAAAAGAATCAGTTTTATGTCACTTATTTTAACAATGAACATATGTCATATCACTTTGCATGTTAGATATTTGATACTTAAAGTATCAGAAATTAACTTAAAGGTATCATAAATTGGCTTAATATTATTAGTTTGTAAGAAAGTTTTTGTGTACAAATATGTGAACATTGATGCTTGAAAGTATCAGAAATTGTTTTAATAGCATCAGAAATTGCCTCCAAAGTATCACACATCGCCTTAAAAGTATCATACGTTGCCTTAAAGTATCAGTTTGTCATTTTCAAAAATATTCATATATAATATGAGAAGTATCAATAATTATATGAAAAGTATTATTCAACGAGTTAGTAATTTAAAATTATCATATATGTATCATTCCACAACCAATTTTCTAAAAGTGTTATATGTATCTTCTCTTGTTTCCCAAAGAACCCCAACCAATGAGTACAATTTTGTAAATATGAACAAGGCAAAAGAATCTTATTAAACCCAGTAACTGAAAGAAATAAACAAAGATAAATAAATTCTGCACACCCAAAAAATTAATTTTCAAAGAAAGGCTTTTAATTTGAGCAAAAGCGATGAATCTTGGAAAACCTCGATCAAACGTAATCTCAAGAAAAACTTCAATTTGGGAGAAACAAGAGTATCAGAAGGTATACTTTCAATCTTGAATCTTTCCACCTTCTAAAGACGCAGGCCTTAATTTTGTGTTTGAGGAAAATAAGTAGAAGAGGGGGGGACGGGAGAAGGGAGAAAAATAAGGACGAGGGAGAGAGAGAGAGTACAGAGACGGAAAAAAACACGTGAAAGATAGAGGGGGTGTATTGGATCCAGATCCGGATAATGGTATCCATCTTACGGATGAGGATCCGTAAGACGATTCTATGAGAAACCTGCTCAAAATAAAATTTTAGTGTCACAAATTTAAAAGATATGGTAGATAGAATCCCTGATTTTTTGGATTATTTTTTTGAATGAATCTTGATTTTTGGATTATTTTGTCATGTTTTAAATTAAAAAATATTTATTATGAAATAATAGAATATTTCTCAATAAAAAAATGTTCGAATAGATTTGATCAGTATTAAAGATGACATTTTGCCCCGACCCGTGGGTACCCACCCCGCCCAGCCCCGTTTGGGTCGCCCGTGACCCACGCGGAGCACGGTGATTCTAGGTATCTCTTCCGCCCCGCGGATACCCGCTCTGCCTCGTACCACCTATTTTTTTAATATATTTATTATATATTTTTCATATATAATATATATTATAATATAAATTTTATCTTTTAATATATATATATCTAGCATTTATAAATTAAAAATAAAAATTTTTGTAAATAATATTTTATAAATATTTAAAAAATAAATATTTTTTCCTTTTTTTTCCTATTTAAGTTTATTTAATTCGGTGCAGGACGGGCCGACCCGCCCCACACCGTTCTAAGAACGAGACAGGTCTTGGTCTTTAGATACCCGACCCGCCCCATTCCATCCCTAATCAACATCGACTTTTTTTTAAACTAATTGTGAGCAAATCCTTTATTTTTGAGATTATATTTATCTTTTAGAATCTTGTTTAAATTTGTTATCTTTTAAAATTATTATTTTTTAATTTTGTATATAGAATTGCTACATAGATAAATGTGAAAACGTCGTGTGGAATTGAAAGGATAAGAAATTGACAAATGTCCAAGATTAATAAGGTGATGACATATGCCAACTTTAATTTGTTTTTCTTTTAATATATAGGGTATATTTATATTTAAATTTTTTATACTTATAATACTATCAAATATTATTTTTGATATCGTTTATTAGTTATTTTTTAATCTTGACAAATTATAATTGATGAATATGAAAGAACATGATATTAAAATCCATGATTCAATTGTTAGAATATTAGATTGTTGATGTTATTTTAATAATTCATAAATTTATATAGATGAATCTCATAACTTAATTTTTATTAGATTATGTTATATTAGTATTTGATATGATTAGAAATATTAAATTACAAGGGTACGCGTTTATCAAAAAGAATAAAAAAGAATAAAGATTTATAGGGTCGGTCCTTGTAAAGTTAGGGGTGGACCTAGATTTTTCAAGCCCTTAAGACTTCAAGGACTTTTAGGGCGAGGGTATGGTCGGGACGACCGACCCTTATTGACATCTTTAGCAGGTACTCGAATTCGGGCATCGTCATTGCGAGTATAACTACCTGGAGATTTAGGTCTATAAGTAGTCACATTTAAATTTTGGTCAAATATCTTTTAATTTTTTTGATATTAGTCCGATTTTTTATCGGAATTATTATGTTTATAATAATTACTAACCAGGACCCATGTGTGCTAATGTGTATAAGAAAATTATGGATTTTGGTGATTTGTGGCAAAAAATTGACACATTAAATCACCAAAATTTGGAGAATTTAATGTTTTGGTGACCATTTTTGGCGCCAAATTACTAAAATCTCCAATTTGTTTGGTCATGATTGCACCTCCTAGCAGGCCATAGTCGGTCGTTTCCGATAAAATTACATAATTTCGGTCATAATAAGACTACATGTCTAAATTTTTATTAGATATTGAACTAAAATTTAAAATTTATATTTTAGAGGACTAAATCTCAAATATATAATTCAAGTAAAAGGACCAAAGAAATTATTTCCCAATATTCATATATAATATACATAATAAAGTGATAGTTATTAGTTTTATAAATTTTTTTGTTAATAAAGTGGTTGGTTATCGAATTTTATCTATTTTTAGAAAATTTATTATGTAAAACTGTTTTTCCTTTTATTTTTTGTACAAATATGTAATTTATCTGTAAACACCACCACTTTTTATTTTTTATATTATATTTGAACTATTTTTAATAAATAACTATGTTTTCTCATCCTGAATTCACTACAGAATGACCCAAAAGGGAGGGAAGGAAAATTGTAAAATCGATAAGACTTTTGGTTCAATAAGTTATCAAAGTTTGGGATATTTGGTCCGATTTTCGTCAGAAAATTCTAATTTCAACGGATATTGTTGATTTGGATCATAATGTAACTGGCATGAACAACAAATTGGATAATTTCTCAACATATAAGGAAAATTGTCACTTGTTCGCCAAATTATTGGGGTCCCCATCATATAACTTCATTTTTTAGGTTCTGACCATTGCTAGTTATTTTTATTTTATTTTTTATTTTTTTCTCAAACTGAATTATACATTCATCGAACACGTGGCAATTCCACTTACAAATAGAACAATTTCAATTGTTGTCAATGTCAACAACATTTCGGTCCAAATCAACAATTTTTGGTAAAATTAAATTTTCCTGGCAAAAATCGGACTTAATATCCCAAATTTGTAAAGTTATTGAACTAAAATTAAACTTTGACAACTTAGCAGATAAAAAATTTAAAGAAGCCAAGTTAACGAACCAATTATACAATTTTTCCTTTAAACAGTGCCGCAGAAAAATTCAGAAACAATATATTATAGATGTATAATGAGTTGTTGACTTTGTTAATCAATAGTTGGATTGCTGGCCATTTTCTAAGTTTTCTTTTTGAGATGATTGAGGCTCTTGTTGTTTTTGTTTGAGTAATTCTAAATTTCTAAATTTCTAATCATTTTGATTGTGGACCACATACTGGTTTTCATTTTTTTGTAAGGTAATCCACGCATTTAAATAATTCAATTATAGAAATTTTAAGGTGCCGACTGTATTCATTTTTAAAGGATATCTTTTTAATTTTTTATTATATAAAATCTTGAAACCACATTCCTTTTATCAATTTTTATCAGAAATATAATCCTTTTTTTTTAAAAAAAAATTTACTAATATTTGCGACTCTTCATGCACCTAACAAAACTTATTTTAAATCAACTACAAACACTATAAAATTAATTTATTTGCGTGCAAATCTATATAATCAACATAAAAACATCAATAATTCAAATTTTGACTATTTTTTTCAGGGAAATGTTGGCTATTTTAGTCTTAGATCAACTTGAAATAGAGACAGATATACATAAGGATACCGATCAAAAAAAAATATATATATATATATATATATATATATATACATAAGGACCCCATACGCCGCGCGCGGCTGCATAACCAATGAACCCAGATTGTCCCCTCAATACCCCTTTATGAGAAAGACAAATATTTTCTATTCCGTGCTATACTGCTATTCTACTCAACCACTATTTAAAACCCCAAAAAAGAAATCTATTTAAAAAAAAGAAATAATTAAAAATATTCTTAAGGTTTTTATCTTTTAAAGGAAAATCTGAGGGTGCATTTGGATTGGGAGATTTCAAAACCAATTTATCTGAAAATGAATGGATTTCAAATACATTGATTTGAAATTCATCTTTTGTTTGGACTATGTGGATTTGTGTAGAATTTCAAATCATCGTAAAATTTTGATTAAAAAAAATAAAAGTTCTAATTATTTTCTTAATTGATATTTAATAAATAAGAATTAAAAGATAATTATAATTTTATACACTAATAATAATATGAAATAATAAATTTTACTATGTGTGAATATTGTGTGAGGGAGAGTGTGCAGTGTGTGTGAATATGCAAATGTGCATAACGAAAAAAAAAGAATGTATTTCAAATAACTAGACTTTGGGAAAAATTTAAATCTTTTAAAAATATACTAAAACTTAAAGATGAATTTAAAATCCATTGATTTGGATTTATAAGTCAAACAATGATTTGAATTTTGCTAAAGATTCAAATCTCTTATCCCAAACCTCCATTCAAATGCACCCTAATTGTTTTCCCACATTTTTTTAGGTGATTTGAACAGCCGAACTCATGAGCAGATGAGAAATGAGATCATAACGTACGAGATATTTATTGTTTATCATTTTAAAATTTCTAATATGTTTTTTTTGAAGCATTTTAAAATTTCTAATATATATTGCAGGACTACATATGAGACGAAAAAATAATATAAATAAAGTCAACAATTTATAATTCCTTTCACGACAAATTAAACCATATTATATTTCATGCGACATCAAGGAACAGGAAACAATTTATAACTTGTTGAATGTCCACTTATCTCAATTTTTTAAATTACATTGATAAGATATGTGTGGAGTATATTCAAAACAAAATAATAAGGGCTCATAGTTAGTTATATGAAGACAGACATATATATTTTATTTTAATTTTCAGTTAACAAAATACTATAAAGGGTCATGTCAGCTTTTAGGGAAAAAAAATGAAAACAAAAAGAAAATTATTTGTAATTAGGTTCTTGCTACTTTTTTAACTTAATCCCATCATGGGTTCCAAGTGCAATGTATTAATTAATCCCACCTTTATCCAACTACGTTGATCATAAAATAATAAGAGAATTATACATTTAGCACTATATTTATATCAAAGTGATTTAACCAATGGTTTTGTTAAACGAAGAAAACAATCTTAATTAGTTCGATTAACTGTTCGAATCAGATTTCTGAATATTAACAATTACGCTATTCGTTTTTATCAATAATTAAATCCATTTTGCAATGGGATGATCATCCCTATCTAATGACGCTTTACAAAAGTGGAATAATTGTTCTCTTTCTATAAAAATAAAAAATAAAATAGCATGTGATACATTTAACACATTTATTCCTTTCCAATATAGAGAGATCTATAATTTTTAGATGTAATAAATTCTCACCCTCCCGTACAAGCTTAAATTAGATTCAGATTTATATAATTGTTGATGCAATTGTTTGAATTAACCCGGCCCGTTAAGCTTCGATCAATTTTAGTTGTTTATAGGATTTGATTATAAAAAATAACCTCACACATAAAACTATGGGAAAAGGACATGAACACCTAACTTTCCAGCCAAAATCCCTGAAAAATACCATCTTCCGCTGATTTTTGACAAAAATACCATTTTCCGCTGATTTTTGACAAAAATACCAATTTTCCGCTGATTTTTGGCAAAATAACTATTTTCCACTGATTTTTTGCTTTGTTGTTTCTTTGTTGTTTCAAATATGTTTGTTGTTTCATACCTGTTTCATTTATGTTTCCTATATGTTTCACTTAGCCAATTTTTCACTGCATTCCACAGTTGCATGGAGAAAATCTCAGTTGTGGTATACCACAATGGACAATGGAAAGAAAATAAAGACTATACCAATTTTCAAATAACAAGAATACTGATTCCAATGGATCGCACATTCAACACCCTAAACGAAATCTTGGAACAACAAATTCAATTCAGAAAATTTGAGCTTACTTGTCCATCATCGCTCACGAGAAATGGGCACGACTCCTTGTGTCGGACCAAAAAATACTTTGTATTGACTTCCAACATCGTAGAATTATTTAATTCATCAATCGTAGCGGGAAAGACCTACTAGTAACAACTTTGCTAAAGTACGTGAGATCTTTAGTTCAAGATTAGGCATGCAGACATCGAAATGAAGCAAGATCAACATTTACAAGGATGATAAAAAAAAGCTGAAGAGTATAGGGGAAAAACTACACTATTTCTCTAAATTTAAAAGCAATTTACTACAAACTTTTATCACATGATCCTCTGTTTCACAATTGTTTCTTACATGTTTCAATTGATTACACCATCATTAAGATTTACGTAACAACAATTCTCTAAAATCATTAGGAAGTGGAGGTAGAATCTCAATGTCGTTGTCATCGTCATCACCATTTTGCAGCTTCAACTTAGCATGATTGTGAAGCAGATAACTGAGCCTTGCTTGTTCATTCTGTATCTCGAACGCTTCGACATCCATAGCCTTCCCAACAATAAAGTGCTTGGCATAACAAGCAACAAAAAATCCCACATTCACTACAAAAGGAAAAAAAAGATACACAGTCAGATAGATAACACAACAAATCAAAAACAATAAAAAAAAACAAAATAAATGGAAAATACGTAAAAGAACAAAAGAAACAACTTCGAAACAACGTCGAAACAAACGAAAAACTTCAAACCACAAAATAATAAAAGAACACAGAAAAATCATGCATCATCAACACAAAATCAACAAATCATTCGAATTTGCATTCAACACAAAATATGAAGAAAACCAGGATTCCAAATCGCTGAAGGAAAGCAAGGCGGGTTCGTGAAGCGGGATCCACTCAGCAACTTTGAGGAGATCGGCAATGACGAATTCTCTTGTGCGAATCGGTACGGTTGAAGGAGATTTGGTGAATCGAGCATTAACGGCTTTGATTCGCCCTTCGTCGCATCAACAAAGGTCGCGAGCCGCCTCACCGCGATCGAGTCAGCAGTCGGCCATCATCTCCAAAGCCGAGGATCTGTTATGAAAGAAATGAAAATTTTCGTCCTCACTTCGGAAATTTATCCAATAATTTATTACAAGTACTCGAACAAGTTTCAGAACCTAATGTTTTCGTAAGGAATAACATTATCAAAGGGTGTCTGGATCTTAAACAGCCCTTCGACGCCATCTCAATGTACTATAAAATGGTGGTTTCAGGTTCCAGGCCAAATAAACGCACGCATCCTCAAGTATTTAAGGCCTGCACTTTAGAACGAGCTATTGAAGAAGGCATGCAAGTTCACAGCCATAGTATTAAACGCGAATCCTCAATGGAGAAGGAGGTAATAAAACCAAAGATAGGGTATTTTTGTCATGAGATGGAGCGGGTGGGGTATTTTGTGATGGGTTGATATTTTTGTCTTTTTTTTCTAAAAATCATGGAATTTTGTGTAATTTCCTCTAAAACTTAATCTCCAAAAGTTTTTTTTTTTTGCACGGTCTAATCCGACTCGATGAGTTTTGGGTTGATTTGTTTTAGTACAAAACCTGGGAAGAGAGGGAGTTAGGTGGGAATCGAACTCAGACATGCCTGATTTTACAAATGCAATAGACTCAATGAGTTTTGGGTTGTTTTTTTTTCTTTTGTTTGGTTCAAATCCTGTAAGGGGAAAGAGCTACTAATACTAGACTATGTAGTGATTCTCGAGTTTTGATTTTTTTTTTTGTTATAAATGGTATAAAGAGCAAATTGTTCAAAGTACCCATTATGGATAGAACAAAATCTTTTCTAATATGTGATAAAAAAAAATCATCTTTTTTACCAACTTTTATGGTTCTTTTACCTAGATACCTTTTACACTTGAATACAAACGAAAAAAACTAGCGGTGTCATAATTCTCCTCACATAAAATACATTTTCTTTATTTTCAGATTTTTAACACAAGTTTTAGTTTTTTTTAAATCGATTTTTATAAAATCGTTGAGTATAAAAATTAACTTTTTGAAAATAATTTTGATTTTTATTATTTTGTAATTTTAAGATATTTTAAATAAATGGCAAATGTTAAATTGTGTAATTTTTTTTTTGCTTTTTACGTTGATTGATAGAAAAGAATACACACTATCCATAATGGGATTAAAAGATTTCCCCAATGGTAAAAAGGAAGGGAGCTACCACTAGACTATCTAGCCATTCTCGAGTTTTGGGTCAATTTGAACTCTGTATGAACACATGTCAGGGTAATTAATTTAAGTTTACCATTTTTTTAATTTTAGAATACATATAAGTGGAAAATTAATCAACATGCCATTAGTGAGGATCAAACTTGAGACTTGTTAGTCTCACGAGCTCACATTGCCACTAAGACAAGGCCTCATATTTATTTAATTATAACATTTGAAAACCATTTCTATCGAATAATACAAAGAGACATTTATCTAATAGAAATCAAACTAAGTCCATTCAGTGATCTCTGTTTAATAATTCTGTCACTCTTTTGATACTTGTTAGTCTCAGGAGCTCCACCTTAGCACTAGGACTAGGCCTCAGTGTTATGGATGACATTTGAGAACTATCCCTATCGATTGATAAACATAGTCATTTATCCAATAGAGACTTTTTAAAACAATTGTTTTCACTAAAATAATTTTAAAATATATAGAATTTCAATATTATCATTTCTCACCTAAAATTTAGTATCAACCATCACGTCAAAAAGACCCTTCATTGAGGAGAGTCTCTATTTTTACTTTTTTTTTTTTAATTTTTTTATGATTTGGTTTTGTGCTGTTGTGTTGTATTAATTAGGAAGAGGTTTGTTGCTCTTAGGTTGATTTTAAATAAAGACATTTAAATAATAGTGTGTGGTTGGGGTAGAAGGAGAGAAATCTTTATCACACGCTACATAATCATGTGTCTGCATCATTATCATTATTACATTTTTTCCTTGCCTACATAACAATTTGGCACATACAATAATGCTTATATACTAATATATAATACACGCCCACTTTTAATGATCAATTCAATTCTTTCATTTTTCATTTAATATTTTGTATTATAAACATAAATTATTGCTCAATATGTATATATATATATATATATTTGGAATAGTTAAATATAAAATAAAATATCAAATTAAAACATGTATACAGTTTTCTCACTCTGAATATATACACATATAACTACTTAAATGAGCAAATCACTCTAAGTCAAGGTAGTTGAGCGTGACAGTTCAAATTCCACTACTATGTCCAAGAGTAAAGCTGGTCCAGGAGCTAACTGTCCGAAGCTAAGGAAAACTTTGAGTGAGAACTATCCTGCAATACATCGAGCAAGGTTAGGGGGTCATGAGGTTGTCCCATGAGACACCTCCGATGCTTAAGTCAACGACTATAGGAGAGAAAAACCCCGAACGTAGGAAAGTAATAATCAGTGATTAATTGAGCTTGCCCCTCAGGGCATAGCTCAACTGGTAAAAGACTTGAGTGATGTGATATCCGCTTCGCCCGCAACGTGGGGGTTCGAATCCCCCTGGTAAAAAGTTAGAGGAGGATTTCTAGTGTGACTCAGTTTAAGGCAGCTCAGGACCCTAACTTGTTGAGGCATATCCCACGATTCACCTGCTCCACGAAACTCTAGGGGCGGGGTAATGGGTGTAATCAAGGGTGTGGTTCATCTTTCTTTTTAGTAATTAATTGAATTTACTTACTAATTAATATGGAGAGACCTTTTATATTTAGGATGATGGGCTGCATGAGCTTAGTGTAATAAAGTGGGTCTCTTAAGCTGCAAATCGTGAATTGTACCTCATGGATTACTCAATAATGGTTCGGGCCTCATCGACTAATTGACAGTATTTAAACTCAATAATAAATATTCGTGGATGAATAATTAATTAATGACATAATTAACTAAAAGAAATAAAATCAATTTTACTTCAACAATATGTATGAATGTATAGTTTTATATTTTTTAGCGTTAAAATGAATTTTATTCATAAAAAAAATTATAACTAACAACATAGATTTAAACAGTTGTAACGCCTTAGATAAAAAATTTATACAGATTTAAAATAAAATTTTAAACCTAAAGAAATATATCTGATCCGTAAAATTCAAAAATTGCCACTGCTGGACAAAACTCGTAATATTATATAGTCATATTTTAATCAAAAGTAGAGAAATATATAATAATAAACTCCATTCTCATTGTTGAGTACTCTCATACACTACACCTTTATTATATGTTTTTTTTTTAACTTT
This sequence comes from Rehmannia glutinosa, assembly GCA_016081115.2. Taxonomy (NCBI): domain Eukaryota; kingdom Viridiplantae; phylum Streptophyta; class Magnoliopsida; order Lamiales; family Orobanchaceae; genus Rehmannia; species Rehmannia glutinosa. The sequence continues at coordinate 162,753 of JABTTQ020003017.1, forward strand.
AAATTTTGTGCCCCTCTCTCTCTGTTCTTTCTCTCTCTACACTTCTTCCTCAACCTTTCCTTTCTCCCCACTCGATTCCACTTGTTTTCTATTCGCTCCTCTGTTTTGAATTCTAGTGCTTTTAATTTCTTTATCTACTCCATAAAAATATTTGCACTCCATTAATTTTATACTGTTTTTTGTGTCTCAAAATTAGTATTATTTTTTTCCCCTGTTTTCCTGTTCTATCTTTTGTTGTAGTGTATGTAATAATGGCTGGTTTGGACTTAGGTTCCACTTCCCACTTCGTTTCTCATCTCCACCTCCAAAGACCGCCGGACTCCGACGACGAATCCGGCCGGAATCAATTTTCCGGCGAAAACACCGACAACTCTCATCAGGGCTTGGACTTAATCACCCCCAACACGAGCTCCGGCGATCTGGTCGCCCGCCGGCCACGGGGGCGTCCGCCGGGATCCAAGAACAAACCGAAACCGCCGGTGATTATAACTCGGGAGAGCGCCAACACTCTCCGGGCACACATACTGGAGGTGAGCAGCGGCTGCGACGTCTTCGAGGCGGTGGCGACTTATGCTCGGAAGCGGCAGAGAGGGATTTGTATACTCAGCGGCACCGGCACCGTCAACAACGTCAGCCTTAGGCAGCCGGCGGCGGCGGGGAGTGTCGTCACCCTCCACGGCCGGTTCGAGATTCTGTCCCTGTCCGGTTCTTTTCTGCCTCCGCCGGCGCCGCCGGGGGCCACCAGCTTGACTATATATTTGGCCGGCGGGCAGGGGCAGGTCGTCGGAGGAAATGTTGTCGGGGCTTTGATTGCTTCGGGTCCGGTTATTATCATAGCGGCGTCGTTTACGAACGTGGCGTATGAGCGGCTGCCGTTGGATGAGGAGGAAGGGCTTCAGATGTCTCAGCCGCCGGAGTCGAGCGGAGGACATGGAGAGGTGGGAGGAAACCAGTTTCCTGATCCGTCGTCAATGGGGCTTCCTTTTTTCAATTTGCCGATGAATAATATGCCAAATGGCCAGCTCCCATTGGACGGTGCATGGACCGGAAACTCCGCCGGCCGGCCCCAATATTAGGGTTAATTAAATAAGGTCAGATAATTATCAAAGCAAACTTATTCTCTGATCATATATTATATGTACATTAAGTTAATTAAACTTAGGTCTTGCTTAATTTTCTGATTTGTGATTTGGGAAAGGAAAAAAACAAGGTCAGAAAAATAACATTGATCTTCTTTCTTGTTTCTTATCTTTTGTGAAACTTGTGATGAGTTGAGAAATAATTTTTGAGGTTTAAGACTTTCATCAGTTTCAGACTATTTAATTTCTTTATTATATTATTGCAACTTGTTTAGTGGCTATGAATTACTAATATAAATTAAATGTAATTTGTCTCTACCTAAAACTATATACTAATTATCAATCTAATCCATTTCTACCCATTTAGGTTTAACTATACACAAAATTAAATAATTAGTATACCCTATTAACTAAAAAATTAGGAGAGTGTGTGTTACACAGTGATTATTAATTAAGAGAGAAAATCTTGGGTGATCTAATTAGTGGGGTGTTTTCATGAAATGAATAAACTATGTAGATAGGTTGTGAAATGAAAATTAAGTGTAAATACATCTTCTACTTGGGCAGTTATATATACCTTGTGACAAGTTGTTCATTAAAATATATAGGGTATGAATTATATGTATTATTAGCTAGCAAATAGATTCTCTTGATCTACTCTACCTGCAGCCTTGTTCAGTTGTTTCATTAGTAATGCTACTTTTTAGAGCATGAGTTGTCCTATGTAGAAATTATAGTTGGTGAAGAAAGAAGAAGAAGGGACTTTAATTGTACTAATTTTATAAGGTAAGAGTCAATATATATATATATTTATATAATTCTTTTAGCATCTCCAATTATCAATTGTAGACATAATATATATATATATATATATATATATATGCACACATTAATTTTAAATATTAGTTTTGTCTGTGTGAATATTTCTGATTTTATGCTTGAGAATTAGTGTAAAATTAGTATCATCATATTGCTGATCATCCATGGTAGTTAAAACAATAATAATAATAATAATCATAGCATAAATGCATATAGAGCTGATGACTCAAAATTCAATTTCTTATAATTAGCTATCTCTAGCTACTCCTAATTAATTACCTGTCTTACTAATTAGATATATATCCTCACAGTAGCAATAATTAATTTTACGCCATTCTAGAGTTTGATTTAATTTTGTTTTGTTTTTTCATCTTATGCTTTCATTTCATCACATTTTGCTTTTGCTTTTTCTTTTTCTTTTTTTTTTTTGAAGCCAGTAAAACCTCAGAACCCTCTATAGTTTATATTTAAATCAGGATATCGAGAGCTGTTAGAAATGCTTTATTATTAATTAATCGCCTAATTATTATATGGGATGAAAATATATGTTTTAGGATCATACTTATTCTCAAGTAATTAATTAGAAGTAGGTTGTATTTTTCCGGCGTAAATTTCATGCAGCTTAAAGCTGGTTATGAATTAATATATATATGGGCTTTATTGCAAAATATGCCATGTAACTTTAGGCATTTGCATTTTAGGATTTTTTTTTCTTTTGGCCTCTGCACATTTGGACTATAATTTAAAAAATGTTGCACATTGTAGTCAATCGAAAAATCCCAAATTAGATGTCCTCAATGTGCAACATTGTTTAAATTATAGTCCAAATGTGCAATATTTTTTTAAATTATAGTCCTCAATGTGCAACATTTTTTAAATTACAGTCCTCAATGTGCAACATTTTTTAAATTATAGTCCAAATGTGCAGAGGCCAAAAGAAAAAGTCCTAAAATGCAAATGCCCTAAAGTTACAGGGCATATTTTGCAATTAAGCCTATATATATGATCAATATTTTTGCAGTAACAGAAAACCCTTAGCAGATGCGAACAGAAAAAAATATTGATCAGTGGGCATTAGGTATGTCAAGGAAGGCTTGGATATAGTTAGACTGTAAAACCCTTACTCTAGATTAATTCAATTTTTTACTACTTCTAAGTATAAGTAGACCTGCATTGCATTATATTTCATGTTATTGTAGAATATACATAGATATATATGTACACACACTTGCATGACTGAATAATACACACATATATATATTTTGGGTTTGTATATAGTAATTAAAAGGAATACCTACTTATAAATTCATAGCTGAATGCAGTTAGAGATCTAGATGTCACAAGAAAAACTTTTGGGACATAACAACAATATTGATTGGTACTATAATTCTTGTTTATATTTAGAATTAAGGTGTAGTACTGATTTACCCATATGGCTTGTTCCTACTGTTCCCCGCCAATCATTTTGCATTGTATGAAGATCACATTAATCTACATATAAAGTACTCGTCGAAGAGGGTATATATATTCACAGACGAAAAATTGAGTCTGGATGCTCTATTCCAAAGTCTGTTTCATTTCGTATTCCAGTTATCTTATACACACCAAATGCAAATTAATGATATCATCGATACACTTGGCGTGTAGTAATGATATTTGGAACACGAGATGATACATAATTTGTATTGGAAATCCTGTGCCCGAAAAATTGCATTACATTTTAGCTTTGTAATCAATCCTTGTATTATTTGATTGTATATTTCATTTGTTTCTTTCTTGGCTCCTTGAACGAGCTGTTTTATAACGAAGCCAAATGCTGGTTTTTTGTTCTTCTGTTTGGTCTTTTTCCTTTGTTTCCAAATGACAAATTAACTAAATTAAGCAAAGGGTGAAAGATCCTCAACAAGTGCTAGGAAAAATGGAATTAAATGTGCGTAGATAACATTGTTTTTCCCGGTGTGCACTTAATAACATATTGTCATTAATTAACTAGGTATGAGGCAATATTTGGACAAGATAAAACGTATATTTATATGTGCGTGTGTTACATGGAATAATGTAATACAAGATGATGAAAGCTGTAAAAAGAGTCGGTTAAGTCAATCCAAGAAGCCAAGTCAAGTTGAAGTGTGGATGAGTCTCTCAATCATTGGAGCACTCAAGTCACCTGGGGAAAAGGCACCTGCAAGGAGGAGTTAACCGAAAAGAATCCGTTGCACAAAAGTCAAGAACATTACTTAAATAAGTAATACTTCCACGCTATGCCTTAATGTCTTAAAGTGCTTAGTCAGAAGCGTGCAAAAGGAATAAACTAATGGGAATCATCGCTCCTCGTGGTCGATTCTCGAAAAGTCGGACATTCATTTAATACGAGGAAATGTCTACATCTCAAGATTGAAGACCAAGAAAAGACAAGCCAACGAACACAAGTGACTTTTGAAAATCGGTCCCCATCTCTTCAACGAAATGATTTTTGAAAGCACTATAAAAAGCGCCGAGGAATCACTTTGAGAAAAGGTTACTGAACCTAGCACACCCCGAGATTACAAGCAACATTTATCAGTAACCCGCAAAATATTCTCAAGTTATTCAAGCAAAATCCTCAAGCCTAAATTTGAAGGAAATCGATCCAACACTAAGCCGTGAAGGAAAGACAACTTCATCTTGTTGAAGAGGAAACTTTTGAAGAATCAAAAGGGGTCTACTTTCCAAAGAGGATTGTAGGAAGGTTCAAAGTCGAACCAATCTCAAGTTATTGGAGGGCTTCGTGATCAAATCCAAGAAGCTTGAGAAAGTAAGTAAGTAGCAACCCCTGAGAAGAAGAAGTTCGAGTCGGACGAGAAGTTGTTGCATGATCAAGCGCATATCCAGACCGAGTCCCAAAGGAGCAAGTCACCGTTGTGACCAAGACTTGTATCGGACCGATAACCACTTTGTGAATTGATCATTACTTAGTGGATTCCTCCAGAGTTGGAGAAGAGAGAGTAGAAGAATTACCCCATCTCGAACCTCTATAAAAATTATTATGTCATTTACATTTCAACATTTTATTTTCGCATATCATTTCATATCTCACGATAATTTGCTATCCAACCGATAAATAACAAAGTGCTAAAACCAAGTGTTAAAATAAAGTTAAATCAAATTCAAGGGTGTTAAGTCTTCCAATAAAATCTTATCACCTAAGTTAAGGTTTAGTCTAAACAAATTGAGTTATTCTATCAACGGCTCTTTCGAGTCCGTTGAGTGGCTAACTCACGATTAACTAACTTAGTGTCCCTCAAGGACTTAGTGTAATTAACTTTGTAATATTTTAAAAGGACTAAAATCGAAAAGTTGGTAAGGTTTATTCAACCCTCCCTTCTAAACCTTACTCACACCCCTTGGGACCTACAAGTGGTATCGAGCGGTTGGTTCATTGAGCCTTCCGCATGACCGGTTCATCGAACTAGATCTCCAATCTTTCAAAGAAGTTTTTATCACTTGTTCTTTCAAAAGCTATTTTAAGCAAAATTATTATCATGGAAACAAATTTGATATGCATTCCTATGTTCACTATTGAGGAGTTTGATGACCGAAAATTCGTATGCAGGCTCATCTATCTCGCTTTACATGGCGAAATGTGGCTAGTGATAGAGGATGGGCCACCGCAAATATTGAAAGTGAACACAATCGCAAGGAGAGAAGAATTTGCGGTGAAGGAGAAGAAGTTCCGGTCAAGCAAGACCAACCTTAGTTGCAAAACCAAGAACCGAATGGACAATGATGATAGAAAGAGATACAACTTGGACATGTGGCCAAGGATATTCTCTACAAAACTCGGACAAAGAAATGTTCAATAAAGTCAAGTCATGCAAAACAACCAAAGGAATGCAGGATAAATTAACTTTAATTTGTGAAGGATCGAGCAAATTAAAGAAAACAAATTATCTGTTGTTGTTCAAAAGTTTGAAAACTTTAAAATGCTTGCGGTGAGACAATGGATCAACCGGATGCTAGATTCACCGAAATTACAAATGAGCTCTCAAAGACTGGAAAGGAATACACACAAAAGGAGATGTGTATGAAGATTCTAAGGAACCTCCCGGTGAATGGGAAATGAAGACCATGGCTCTAAGGCACTCGATGGACCTATCAAAAACATCCAATCATGAGCTATTCTCGGACCTCAAGGCTTATGAATTTGAGCCGAGAAGAAAGGATCAAGAGGAGACAGTTGTACCCAAAACAATTTGCACTTATAGTCAAGGATGGGAAGAGAGTCAAGTCAAGGAAGCCATTGACCAGGAAAAGATTGCCCTTATGGTTAAAAGATTCAACAAGTTCTTCAACAAGAACTACAAAAGAAACAAAGGTGAATCCTCCAGGAGACATTGGCTCCCTCCAAGTCAAGGGAAGAAAGGCCACCCAAGAGAGTCGATCATCAAAAGGTTGAATATCAGAGCCGATAACTCAAACGGAAAGAGCCGATCAAAGAGTTGAGAACCCGTGTTTGAACCGCAGACAACCGTGAGGACACTTTGCTATTGATTGTACATATCCCGTAGTCAATAAATACGAGGAATGAAGAAAAGAAAAGTCTCGAGAGAAAGAAGACAAGAAAAGAAAAGGGCTATGTTGTCTCGAGAGGCCGAGATCGCCGAGACAACTAAGTCAAAAGAAGCAGAGACTCGAGAGTAGTGAAACCGACTACTCAAGTGATTTGAAGAAGAAGCAATGATCCGTCTAATGGCTAAAGAACAAGATCAACCTCACCAAGAAGATGAGGTACACTCTAACTCATCTCACTCATTCTAGTGATAGTGATTGTGACACTCACACTTCATCACCCACCTGACCGTATGATTCATTAGGCAAAATGATGAAAGACTTTGAGCACATTAAATCCTCACACACACTACTAAACGAGGAAAACGGCCCAAATTAAAAGCCAAAACTCACGGTGACTAAGGAGCCGAGTACTCTAAGTCACGTAGGTCGATGAGAACAAAGAGTCAAGGCCGAGAATCTAAACTAATAAAGCAGAGATAATCGCTATAGAAAAGAGGAAAAATGATCTTAAAAATGTGATTGCATCATTTACAAAGGCATCTAAATCATTGGATGACCTTATTATGAGCCAAAAAGAGTGTGGAGATAAGACGGGCATAGGATTCAATTCCTTTGTGCATAGTCAAACTCAGTGATTTTGGAAAAAGGATCTTCAAGTAATGAAGTATCTCAAAAATCCAAGACACCAAATGTTGCACCCACATTCACTCCAAAACACAATCACAAACAAATCATCCTTTGCAACTTGAGTTCCTCGAAGGACTATGCACATTTGAGTATCTTTGAGATGACAACCGAGAAGAAATACAACGAGTTCCTCAAAGAACTCCAAATAGGAAGTACTTTGTGAAGAGTAAACAGAGCTACCAAAAACTCTAGAAGTTTTATCAAAGAAACACATATGATGGGAATGGTAGAAACTAGCCAAGCCAAGCCGATTGGAATAATGTGAAATATCAACAAAACCTATGGAATATAAGCTTAAATGGCAAAGGCCAGAACTCAAAGAAAGGTCATTTCAAAGGCAAAAGAGCTATCATCAAGACACATATGCACCCCAGGCACTACACTCGGATATATCACAATTACCCAAAGAAGGCAATTGCTAAAACACACACACAAATCATACAGACATAAAAGAGACAATTTGTATGAACCTAAGCCCCAAGCAATTTGCCAAAGTAAGCTATGATTATGGCACGGATAGATGGCAACCTCTTAGAGTCGATTATTTGACTATTGGTTGGTTGAATCATCTTACAACACTAACCCCTCGGGACTCATGCAAGTATGGGTACCTAAAAACTAATTTCCTTGATTGCGGGTTCAAGGAAGCAAGTGAGTGCCAAGGAACCTGGTACATGGATAGTGGGTCATTCCCGCACACATGACAGAAATAAGAAAAATCTGTCAAAATTCAAGGAGATTAGAGGCGCAAAAGTCATATTTGGAGGAAATAAAGCTCCATGGGATATAAGAGGCAATCGGATCCATCAAGAAAAATGGATTAGAAATCACGGATGTTGCATATGTTGAAGGCCTCAACTTCAACCCGTTAAGCATCAACCAACTCGTGTGACAAGGGCTATAATGTTGGATTCAATATGGGAGTGTGCCAAATTAAAGACATCGAATCAAATGAAATAGTCGCAAGGATCCGCATAAGAACATGTATGTGGTAGATTGGTCGATCGCCACACCAAGCACTTGTCGTTAACAAAGAGTACAACCGAATCAAGTTGGCCGGGGCACAAGAAGCCGAGTCATCCAACTTCAAGACAATCAACAAGCTTGCAAGGAGTCATCTTGTAGAAGGACCGCGGACTCGAGTGTACAAGAAGGAAAGTGTTTGTGATGCATGCCGGATGGGAAAGCGGATCAAATAATCATTCAAAGAGAAGTCCAGTCCATCTTCAACAAGAATATTGCATCCATTTGCATATGGATTTATTTGGTCCGATTGAGCCAGCTAGTATAAGTGGAAAGAAATACACTTTAGTGGTGGCGGATGATTATTCAAGATATACATGGACAATCTTCATGTGCAAAAAGAATGAAACCTGCGAGAAGTTACCTCGGTGATGAGAAGAGTTCAAAATGAGAAGAGTCAAACCGTTATAAAGATAAGGTCCGATAGAGGAATCGAGTTTGTTAATGGGATAATAACTCAAAGATTGTGTAGAAAATAGCATTGCTCATAAGTTATCAGCAGCAAGGACTCCACAAAGAGAATGGAGTAGCAAAAAGAAGAAATGTAACTCTCATGGAAGCTCGCAAGGACCATGTTAGTCAAGTCCGCACGCTAAAAGATTTTGGGTCAAGCCATCAATCGCAAGCTATACTCAAAATAGATGGATGATTAATAGACAACCGACAAAGACTCCCTATGAAATATGGACAAGGAGAAAGCCAAATGTTAGGTACTTTAGAATATTTGGATGTAAATGCTTTATCCACAACAATGGCAAGGATAATCTAAAGGCTTTTGATGCTAAAGTCGATGAAGGTATCTTCTTGGGATACTCACGGTGAAAGGAAAGCCTATAGAGTCCGAACAAGAGGACTATGGTCAAGAATCCATTCATGTGGTTTTGATGAACCTAATGTGAATGGAGAAGATATTGAAGAGTTAGGCGATAAGTCAATCACCAACTATGCAAAAGAGTCCCTATGTTGAAGTTGAAGTGGAGCAATCAATCAAGATGAAGATGAGACGGCCGAGTCTCAAAGACAAATCGGAAAATCTGCAGATGAATGATAATGGAAGAGATGCTCAAGACAACACACCGGCAAAGACGATCAACCCAACGATTTACTTTCAACCCGATGTGAGATGGCCGAGAGACCATCCACCAAGCTAGTCATTGGAGATGTGAGAGATGGTGTAAGAACCAGATCCGCAGCTCAACAAGAAGCAATGTTCACTTGTATTTCCCAAATAGAGCCAAAAGATGTGTCACAAGCATTGGATGACACACATTCGATTCAAGCCATGCAAGAAGAATCAATCAGTTTGAAAGGAACAAGGTATGGGAATTGGTGCAAAGACCAACCCATCAAAATGTCATTGGCACAAAATGGGTTTTCGTAAACAAGATGAACGAAGAAGGTTACGTGGTAAGAAACAAAGCAAGATTGGTAGCCAAAGGATATTGCCAAGAAGAAGGAATAGATTTTGATGAAACATTTGCTCCCGTTGCAAGATTAGAAGCAATAAGGATGTTTCTTGCCTATGTTGCGCACAAAAACTTCATTGTATATCAAATGGATGTGAAAAGTGCATTTTTAAATGGTTTGTTGGAAGAAGAAGTCTATGTTGAGCAACCTCCAGGCTTTGAGCGAGAAGACCATTGGAGACAAAGTGTACAAGCTCAAGAAAGCTCTGTATGGATTGAAACAAGCACCTAGAGCATGGTATGATACATTATCTCAATTTCGATAGATAATGGATTCACCAAAGGCAAAGTGGACGAGAACACTCTTTAATTCAAGATGGGGAGAGTATCGCTTGTTCAAATATATGTGGATGATATCATTTTTGGATCCACAAACAAAGAGTCGTGTGATAAGTTCTCAAACCTCATGCAAGGTAAATTTGAAATGAGCATGATGGGAGAGTCGACATTCTTCTTAGGACTCCAAGTTAAACAATTGAAAGATGGAACCTTCATAAGTCAAACAAAGTACACCAGAGATTTAATGAAGAAATTTGGTATGGAAGAGAAGTCTTCTCGTGAAAATACCAATAAACACATCAATCAAGATGGACATGGGATGCAGATGGCAAGCCTGTGGATCAAACAAGATACAGAGCACTCATTGGATCAACGCTTCATTTAACAAAGCAAGCAAGCCGGATATCACCTTTGCGGTAGGTGTATGTGCAAGATTCCAATCGCACCAAAAGAAAGCCATATGATTTGCCTAAGAGAATCCTAAGATATTTAAAGAAATGCCAAGAAGTTGGCTTATGGTATCCGAAGGAAGGTGGATTCAAACTTATTGGTTACTCGACTCGACTATGCTTTGGATGTAGAGTTGACAAGAAGAGTACTTCAGAACTTGTCAAATGCTTGGAAACAGATTGGTTTCCTGGTTTAGCAAGAAGCAAAACTCAATAGCCACATCCACAAACCAAAAGAGTACATATAATGGGGCTTGTTGTGCCCAAGTCTTATGGATGAGACAACAACCGAGAGATTATGAAATTGAAGAAAAACAGATTCCAATTATGTGTGATAACACAAGTCCTATTGCAATCACTCGTAAATCGTGTTGCATTCAAGAACGAAGCACATTGATGTCGATATCATTTTATAAGAGATCATGTTGAAAAGAAAGACATCACATTGGAATACATCTCAACCGATAAAAAGCAGGTTAGTGACATATTCACCAAACCCCTATGTGAATCAAGATTTGAAGAACTTAAGCATGGGCTAGGGTTAATTGGTGAGTTGACACTCGAAGACTCAATGAGAAAAGATGGAACGTAAAAAGATGAAAATAGGACAAGTCTCATGAATCGACCCAAGTGAATCACCAGATCGGAAGTCAATCAGATTGGTATCAAGTTAGCTTACACCGAAGTCACTATACGAAATGAGAGAAGAAAAGTTGAGTCACTTGTGGAATAAGTCGAATCATTTATGAGCTAAGTGACAAAAACGCAGTCATTTTTAGTGAGCGAGAATGTTTTAAGGATGACGTCGGCGTAATTATGACGGGTATAGTCAAAAGCCGCACAAGAAGCATATGATTGGATATAAATGTTGCCGCATTAAATGCAATGTGACGTAAGCAACTGAGCCGTTGATCTTGATCAAAATTCAAAACCAAAAACACGCCCTTTCATAACCCTTATATACTCATTCTTTCGTTTTTCTCTCACACTTAAAAACTGCGTTTCATCTTCAAACATTCGAAAGCAAGTCTCTTTTCTCTCGAAAACCCTACAAGTTCTCAAGTCAGTTTACAAAGTTTCGTTCGGTAAAACTCACTAAATTGGCACCAAAGACATGATTTCACAAAGCTGTGAAAGCAAATCCACACAGGATCAATCTGTGGATTTTGAAGGATGATAAAACAGGGTTCGATGAAACCCTTGTGAAGAAGATTGCGGATAAAATTGAGAAATATGGATCAAACCCTTCTCACGATGGAATATCGATGACATACGTTGAAGAAATTGCCAGATTCTATGTTAACACCGAGGTGCGGGATGAAGGATTAAGTCCTCCGTCCACCGCAAAGACATATTAATCACTTTGCTAAGGACCTTGTGGAGCATCACATTTTTGCTAAGGTATGGAGATATGCGGGAGATATCTGGCGATGTGGACTTCGCTGCGTGGAAAAAAGTAGCCAAACCCGAGTGTGTTGCGAAGTGATCTACACAGTGAGAAGAAGTCGTTGAAGGGCGACTATCACAAGCCGATGGATATCATCTCAAAATGCGTGGATATGAAGTTTGCGCTTTCAATCAATCGGTTGTCAAAGACTAAGCCGATCGTCACGGCCGCGATCATGCAAGGGAAGAAAGTTAATCGGACCGAGTTTGTATACATCGACTCGCTTAACGTTGCAAATAAATCATTCAAGAAGGATGGATCCTTTGGAGGACCACTCGGCTATGGCCTAGTCATTGGCCATTTGATGGAGGTGAAAGATATTCCCCCTTCGACATGGAAAGTCATTCCATGTCAACAAAAAGATGTTTAGGGCTAACCTTTCAGAGCCGGAAGAGAGCCCATACGAAGAGGGCGGACAGCTTGGGGGGAATCAATCGACCCCAAGGAAACAACCGCTTGCCTCCTCCGAAGAAGAAAGTCGCCTTCTTGCAGCCAAAAAGAAAGTCGCCCGCAAAGAAAGAAAAAGATGCACCGCCCCCGCAGTGTGTCTCCCCCACGCAGCCGAGGCGGAGAAGAAAGCCCAAATACCTTCTCCGATCATCAAAAAGAAGAGGATCGCAAGCCAAGAAAGGCGAGCTCCTCGCCAAAGAAAGATGCACCCCACCATCAAGGAATCGAGGAAGAAGTATCCGAACAGGTAACTTCCTCGGTAAGGACAAAAAGAAGAAGAAGAATCACCAAGCTCTCGAGCTTGAAAGACAATTTGAGTCCGCCACTCACCGAGAAAATCTCGAGACTTGAAGAAGTGCGGTCCCTTAATTTATTGAAGAAACAACCAAGTCCGCTTAGGATAGTCACAGAGGCAAGTTGAAGACCCGATTGTGGAGCCAGGAGAACAAGCGAGGAAGAAAGCAAGCAGCAGAGACGGCAGAATCTCCCGATGAAAGGGTTGTGTCTCCACCCCCGATCTTTTCAAGGTGAAGAACAACGAGTTTGCTACCATCCATTCCGAAATAGAAAGACAAGAAGAGGATGATGATGATGTGATTGTTGTTTATCCTGTGTACCAGGCGTTCAACGCCGTCTGCGTGAATAGCGAGCATGGAAGCTAAGCAACCTGTGGTACAATTTGAACGCCCTAAATTCATTGAGGAAGAGGAAAGAATTCTGAAATTCTTAGATTAACCACCGTGCTTCAAGCACTTGATGAAGATAATCGCCGATATCTTGCATATCTTCAAGGAGAAAGAAAATGAGAGATTAGCGGAAGAAGTCAAGCTCATGAGAAAGCCAACATTTGTCCTTTCATGGAACCAACGACCACACTCATCCTCACATTGATATGCTTTCGGGGACCGATGAGGACATGGATCCGATCGGCCGCAAAGGAGAAGTTGGACATGCAACAAGCCATGTTGGAATCCAAATTGATGCATGAGCTTGATTGAGGAAAGGACCAGGAGAGTCTTTTAAATCTCGGTGGAGATTGATCCGTTGGGAGTGGTACAACAGATTGCCCACGTTATTGCCGCAACCACTTCCCATTCACTTAGAGGACGGATCCAAGGACTTGGCGATGACACCGGGAACTTGGGCACCCAAGTTGAGCCAACCCTGTTGAAGGTGTCTTACCACCGCCCCACTACTGAACACTCAATGGAAACAACCGGAGTCCTGGAGCAGAGTGACCCCACCATCCCCACTCGGTGGTGCGCCACCGAGTGAGTGGGGAACTCACTCCACCGTAGGTAGGTCGGAGGATGCTGCAGATGACTCCACAATGAAGGAATGAGACGAAGTAGAGAAAGAAAAAGAAAGGAAAAGGAACAACAAAGCAAGTTGACACTAACGAAGCTCGGACGGTTGAGTGTCGGTGGAAGTGCCAACAACTTTGCAGCCGAGGACACCGCCGATGCGGTCGAGCCACATGATGGAAATACCCCAGGAGTTAACACTCTAGGTAATGAAAGTGCAATCCAAGGAGTTGAGACTTGTGGATGCCCAGGCTAGACCCTAAGACAACAGCTGCGTCTATCGGGGGAATATTGGCCTTCGCGCAGAGAGACCGCTAAAAGTATTGAAGCCCGAGGGAGGTTGAGACTTCCCGGTAAAGATAAAGAAACACAGAACATTCATCCTGTTCACATTGAAGAATCCGAGAAGGAGATTAGTGCACTTCATGATTCCCAAGACAATCATGATATATCGTTTAATCCAAGATGAAGCTGAGTCCACCCCTATTGCACATCACAAGGACCCGGTGAGGCGTTCTTCAAAAGCCAGACGAGTGATCAAGTTTCAAAGCTGCTCGTCAAACGTTCAACTTTGATGATGAACCAAGCCCCCAAGTTCCATCATCATTCGATGACGCTGTTGACACAGCCGAGGACCAGTCTACTCAAATGAAAAAACCTACTAACACCGAAGAAGCTGTTAAGACAGCTGAGGCTCAGTCAGCTGGGCAAACACAAACAACTTCCCCAGCTGCCACAATTTCAACTGCGCAGGCTACCAGAGCTGCATCAGAGACCACCTCGCGCACAATATCTCAAGTGCGAGACGATGCATATGAAGAAGTATTTCCTTTTTTCTCGCGAGCGCCCGTGCTCGAAGAAGAGATCGCAAGAGAACATAAGCTATACACCGTCCAAGAAGATCCTCGTAATCCCTCGATTCGATTGTGCGATTAATTTCAATTTCGATCAGAGTGGCTGGCAATGACTCAAGCCGATAACCGAGATGCGTGAAATCTTCAAAAAGATCGTGAAGAGATTGAGAAGATTGAACGACACCCCTCTCTTGACATGCGCCCGGACAACAGAGATACCACTCATAGCAGACTTGAGAGAGTAGTGGTCGAGGATAAGGGAATGGTCTCAAGCAGAGTGCCATGCGTCTCGAGCAAGTTCGCTACTTCAAGGCACTATACAATAGAATGCTGATCTGGAGTGTTGACAATGCTAACATGAAGGCGAGGATGCATACCTATATGGAGAGATTGCATGCCTCCCATACAACTGAGATGGAGTTGTTGCGTGAATTTCATTGAAAAGAACTTCTGTGCGTTGAGGAGAATATGAATGCCAAATTCAACCTTCTTATGGCTGAAATGAAACTAGTGGCAGCCGAATCCAAAGCCACCCGCTCAGAATTTCAAACAACATACTCCGCAGCTGACTCCAAGCTGAATTCAGCTATCAGTCGATTATACTTCATGCTTGCTGGGATGTTTCCAGGGGTTCCTCTCTCATTTGATGATGCCAAAAAGGGGGAAGAGGAATACCTGAAGACGTTGAAGGAGACGGTTGTTGAGAAGAAAAAAGAGACAACTGTTGTAGAGAAGAAAGAGACAACTGTTGAGAAGAGTAAGGAAAAAGGAAAAGTTTGTTGTTGTGGGGAAAGGTCAAAGGATGTGACCTTAATGCACGAAACCCTCGGCCAAAGGTCAAGTTACATCATCGATAATCGGCAAACTTCTTGTGACTCTCGCTCTATCACTCGTTGTGCCTATGTCTCATAAGAAAAAATTGTAGAAGCGAGAAATGGAGGATTTCGACAAGAGAACGGATGTCCGTGTTGAAGAAATGTTGAAACAATTCGGAGGCATTCCTAGGAAAAGATCTTGATGTTATTCCGGATGACGGGACAAGACCCAAGATCTGTTGAAGAATTTCGACAAGAGAATTGATGTCCGTGTTGAAGAAATGTTGAAACAATTCGGAGGCATTCCAACAGAAAAGATACGATGCTATTCCGGATGATGGACAAGAGCCAAGATCATTGAAGAATTCAAAACGCGTTCGAGTTCGAAGGATATTTCAAAAACATGTCCATAGCCTAAGCCTCGGGACTTGTCTTGGGAGAAAGGATCAAGCTCGTGCGAAAAAAATTGATAGGAAAGCAGACTACTAGTGATCACTCAATTTGGTAAGAAAAAGACTCCGATACAATATACGCCCAGAAGAGAAGGAAGAAGTGGTGGAGGTGGAGGTTTTATACCTAGACATCTGCCCAAAAATATTGAATATGTAGATCCAGACAAGAAAGGTAGGATCTACTGGGCTAGATATGATGCTATAGCCAATCTGGAAATGGAGAGGAAAAATGCTGAGTATGTCAAAAGAATCGAAGAAGAAAATAAGAGGCAAACTCAGCTGTGGCAAGAGAGACAGGAAAGAAAAAGAAAAGATGAAGCTGCGAAGAGAGCATACGAAAAGAAGAAAGCAACTAAAGAAGAAAAGAAAAGGAAGAGAGCTGACGAAGACAGAGCTGAAGAAGAAATAAGGAGGCAGCGAAGGCGATGAAGTGTTGCTGCCAACCCCTTCATGTATTTTACTTTTGTAAATACATATGTATGCAAGTCTTCTGTATATTTAATGAATGATCTATAATTTGCGTAGGCATAATTATGCTCTGATTGCTCGATACACATTGTAAACTTGGTGTGTAAAGGACAAGAATGTTATGATCAATAAAAAGATTGATTCTACGCATACATTCTTTGTTCTCGCATTTGTCCGTATGTATCTTTGTCGCTTGCATTTTGTTTGTATGTTTTAAATTTTGGCATCATCAAAAGGGGAAATTGTTGGGAAATTTATTATTTAGATTTTGATGAATGCCATGTAAAACTTAGACTAGAAAGTTGGCACCCCATTTTCTTGTAATTCTTATTGTAATAGATAGGTTTGTATAAGTTTGAGTCAAGTCACTATGCCTGGAAATACAAGAAGTCAATCAAGATGTGAAGTGAAGACTACTGAGGACCAAGGACTCGGATCGAAGGAGTATCGGGCGTGAGACAGTTGTGAGAAGAGTCGATTAAGTCAATCCAAGAAGCCAAGTCAAGTTGAAGTGACGGATGAGTCTCTCAATCATTGGAACACTCAAGTCACCTAGAGAAAAGACATTTTGCAAGGAGGAGTTAATCGAAAAGAATCATTTGCATAAAAGTCAAGAACATTACTTAAATAAGTAATACTTCCACGCCGCCATGTCTTAAAGTGCTCGATCCCGAAAGCGTGCAAAATGAATAAACCAACGGGAAGATCGCTCCTCGTGCGGATTCTCGAAAAGCCTGGACATGCATTTAATACGAGGAAAGGTCTACATGTCAAGATTGAAGACCAAGAAAAGACAAGCCAACGAACACAAGTGACTTTTAAAAATCAACCTATCTCTTCAACGGGCGATTTTTGAAAGTGCACTATAAAGGCGAGGAATCACTTTGAGAAAAGGTTACCTGAACCTAGCACACTTGAGATTACAAGCAACATTTATACGTAACCCGCAAAATATTCTCAAGTTATTCAAGCAAAATCCTCAAGCCTAAATCTCGAAGGAAATCGATCCAACACTAAGCTATGAAGGAAAGACAACTTCAAACTGTTGAAGAGGAAACTTTTAAAGAATCAAAAGGGGTCTACTTTCCAAGGAGGATTGTAGGAAGGTTCAAGGTCGAACCAATCTCAAGTTATTGGAGGGCTTCATGATCAAATCCAAGAAGCTTGAGAAAGTAAGCTGGAGTAGCAAGCAACCCTCCTGTGAAGAAGCTGAGTCGGACGAGAAGCCAGCTGCGTGATCAAGGCATCTCCAGACTGAGTCCCAAAGGAGCAAGTCAGCTGTGTGACCAAGACTTGTATATTGACTAATAACCACTTTGTGAATTGATCATTACTTAGTAGATTCATCCAGGAGTTGGAGAAGAGAGGAGTGGAAGAATTACCCCATCTTCAAATCTCTATAAAAATTATTGTGTCATTTACATTTCAAAGATTTTATTTACGCATATCATTTCATATCTCGATAATTTGCTATCCAAGCGATAAATAACAAAGTGCTAAAACCAAGTGTTAAAATAAAGTTAAATCAAATTCAAGGGTGTTAAGTCTTCCAGCTGAAAATCTTATCACAACCAATTTAAGGTTTAGTCTAAACAATCGAGTTATTCTATCAACAGACTCTTTCGAGTCGTTGAGTGGCTAACTCACGATTAACTAACTTAGTTGTCCTCAAGGATTTATTTGTGTAATTAACTCGTAATATTTTAAAAGGACTAAAATCAAAAAGTTTGTAAGGTTTATTCAATCCCCCTTCTAAACCTTACTCACACCCTTGGGACCTACATTGTTGTTTAATACTGTTTCATTTATGTTTCTTATATGTTTCACTTAGCCAACTTTTTATTGAATTCCACGATTTGCATGGAGAAAATCTCGATTTGGTATGCCACAATGGACAATGGGAAGAAAATAGAAAGTATACCAACTTTGAGATAATAAGAATATCGATTCTAATAGATCGCACATTCAACACCATAAAAGAAATCTTGGAACAACAAATTCAATTTAAAAACTTTGAGCTTACTTGTCCATCATCGACTATGAGAAATGGACATGACTCCATTGTCGGACCAAAAATACTTTGTATTGACTTCCAACATCGTGAGAATTATTGAATGCATCAATCGTAGCTAGGAAAGACCTACTAGTAACAACTTTGCTAGAGTACGTGAGATCTTTAGTTCAAGATTAGGCATGCAGACATCGAAATGAAGCAAAGATCAATATTTACAAGGATGACAAAAAAAATCTTTGAGAGTATATGGGGAAAAACTACACTATTTCTCTAAATTTAAAAGCAATTTACTACAAACCTTTATCACATGATCTCCTATTTCACAATTGTTTCTTACATGTTTCATTTATGTTTCTTACATGTTTCAACTGATTACACCATCATCAAGATTTACATAACAACAATTCTCTAATATTATTAGGAAGTGGAGGTAGAAACTCAATATCGTTGTCATCGTCATCACCATTTTGCAGCTTCAACTTAGCATGATTGTGAAGTAGATGATCGAGCCTCGCTTGTTCATTTTCTATCTCAAACACTTCGACATCCATAGCCTTCCCAACAATAAAGTGCTCGGCATAACAAGCAACAAAAATCCCACATTCACTATAAAAGAAATAAAAAAAGATACACAGCCAGATAGATAACACAACAAATCAAAAATAATAAAAAATAAGAAATAAATGGAAAATACAGAAACATAAAAGAAACAACTTCGAAACAACATCGAAACAAACGAAAAACTTCAAATCACAAAATAATAAAAGAACACAGAAAATTCGGTTTAACCTCTGAGTCTTCGCTCGACATTTCATCAAAAAGTTGCAGAGCCTCACCCCGTCGAATGAAAACTCGAAATCAACCACAAAATTTTCACCCCAATCCTCGCCGCCCCCTTCGAAATATTCATCATCTTCTTCGACATGACCGTGATTCCCAATCCAGGTGCTCGATAAACGCCAATCTCCCGTCAGCTTATAATTTTTTTTAAAGAAGTGACAAATTATTTATTTTGATTATTTTTAATTACAATTATCCTTACTAACATTTTGATTATTTTTAACATCACAAAAATTACATTCTGCAGCAACACAACTACTGAATTTTCTATTGATGAACTTGTGCAAAGAGATCACAACTATTACCTAATCCAAAATTTTCTTAACATAACATCAAAAATCAAGAAAAGGCATAAAACGACATTCGGTTTCTAAAACTAAATAAACTTTACAAAAATCTAAAATCAATTCATCTATCGAATCCTAAAATCAAATTTCTATCATCTTCCCTAAATCAATCAATATTCAATATCCCTTTTTGCCATCCCACGTTCTTCACATCGTGCTCATGAAATATACGACGGATCAATACATACGCATAAGATTTCAATGAAGAGTATCCAAACAATAACATCACGTAAGATCTCACAGAGGAGCATCACAACAACAACACCACAAATGGCAAAAATCATCAAAATCAAACCCCGTGCACGGACACGACGCGCTAGATTTCAGCCCAAAAGTGATTTCACCAAAAATCTTGTGCGAATTCGAGTTCCAAAAATTAGTAAGAAATTGCTTTAACCTAGGTATGGAATCGTAAGAATCGGAGGAGGTAAAACCTGAAAAGAAAAAAGTAAGGGGTGGGTATATTTGGGAAGTTCAGACCGGTCGGGTAGATTAGTGATAGGGTGGTATTTTGTCTTTTTTTTTAAAAAAAATCATGGTATTTTTGTGTAATTTCCTCAATTTTATATGACATCTTATACTTACATTGGTGGAGGCATGGGGCTGAACGTGGGGCCTCACCCTCTCTTTTTTTAAGAAAAATTAATTATCCTAAGAATTTTTTTATAAATTATCCGTGACATCATTTTCGTGTATTGGCCTACTCGATATTTTTCCAACTCGCAATTGTATACTTACATAATTATATAATCAATTCTTATTGTATATCTAAAGAAATATTTTATACACGGTGTGTGCAAATCATCTGGATCTAAAACAATCATGATTGAGAATTTTTATTTCAACCCCAATCAAATATTTCTTTAATTTCATTTCCATTTTGCTATTTCAACTCGAAGTATTGACAATGTTGGGAACAACAACAAATTAAAACAAGATATCGCCGAACCGACGAATAGTTATATATACATGCCACGATTAAATATTGATCTTTTTTTACATAAATGAAAATATATAAAAGAAAGGAAAAGTTCGATCACAAGCCGATCAGGTAGCAAAGGAAAAATAATACAAAATGTCGGGAAGAACCACAAAAATAACTTAAAAATGCAACTTAAGTGAAGGGCATTGCCTCAAGGATTTTCGAGTGATATTGTCATTTGTTATTTTTGCATGTGCTCGAGTATCGTTTTGATGATCGATGTATCTTATGGAATGTCGACAGGATCCTCGAGCTACAATGTCCATATTCTTCATGACTTCCGATGGAGTATTGAGTGAATGACAAGCGAGTAGTTGAAGAGTCACCTAGCTTGGTCTTTAAAGCGTCGATTTGTCTTGTTCTTCATCTTGCTCTTCATCGTCCGCCATATCGAACCACCTCTTTGGGGCTATTGCGGCTTATGACTTGAAAAAGCTCCCCACAAGTTTAGTCGAGTTAAAACTTTCAGAAGGATGACTAGGTTTTAACACGTAATTACTAATCAAGGTTCTTGATATTCACGGTCTCAATAGCCTTATTTAAGTCGGCCTTCTTCTTGTCAACTAACCGATCAAAGATGCCGATTATGAACAATATCGATGGTTGAGGTTCGTAGACCACCAACGACGCTCCTTATTTCCTTGAGCATCTTTATCAAGCTCCTCAATGATATCGAACGAGTTCGGGTCGCAATACCCAATATAGAAGCTCCATTTTCCCGGTTGTCTTTCGAGAGCCGTCCCTTTTTATTTTTTACTTGTACCCAAGTTTCACCCACCTCCTTATCCTTACAGTCCCGAGATCTCCTCAAAGATCGAATGACCAATAGATCGACTTCTATCCCGAATGTCCCCTTCCAACTCGAACCTCGTGCGTTGTGGACTTGCGACATTTATTATTATTTGTGACCCACAATCCCGGCAATGCACACAAAAATCTGGAATATGTTCATAAATCAATAGACACAAAGGATCGTATTCAACTCTTTTCAACCATTATGCTCTCTGCGAAGGAGCACTAAGATCCATTTCGACAAGAACCGCACGAAATGACCAACCTGCCGTGTGGGATTTACCATCAATTTGAATCGGCGTTCAATGGCACTTGCTAGTTTCATAATCAGCGATGGTGCCAATGTTCCGACTATATAAGCTCATATACCGAACCCATACCGAGCCTTGGGGCGTATTGATGTTATACGGGTTGAAGTCCGTGATCCGATTCATGGGCGTATTGAGCACAGAGATAAATTCCATGCGGACTTTTGAAAAATGCGACTACGCTCATTCAAATCCGCAAATTGGATGTTGTAATACCCTTTGCCGGTGGATTTGACATTCCATGCCGATGCCAATTTATTCCCGAGATCTGCCCGTACAAAGCGGTTTGGTGCCCTTCGAGTATATCACTCGCCGATTAAAGAATTTTTGAGTTCGTTGATATATATCCTCGTCCATCGTATTGGAGAAATACTCACCCTTTTTTGGCTTGGAGGATTCCTCGGGCGAGATGGTTTGAGCAAACGGGCGTTTGTTTGTTGTCCAAGATTCTCAATGTGCATTGTTGCTCGTCGAGGTTGGGGTATTGCGATTCCCGGAAGGTCAATACATGGTTGTGAAAGGTTGTATCCTTCATTTCATCCAACTTTAAAAGGCATATCCCCATGCGGATGTGATGAAAAGTCGGGGTTAGGGTTTAACCTAACCCTCCCATAAACTCTTGTCGTCAAGTGTTGTGGATATTTTCAGAGGAGAGCGAACCTCCAAAGTGATGGACTAAATCTAGGTGAGGGTTTGGATCGATCTACCCGTTGACTTAAAAAATGAAGGGATGTGATTAATTGGCTAATTATTTCTTAATTTTTGCTGATTTTAGGGACAAGATTGTAATTTTTGTAATTCAAATTAGTGGTCATTGATTTTATTGAAAGATTCAGGATTTTTGTGGCGGGAACTTTGTTTTTTCCCAAATATTTTTAAATAGGAGTTCTTTTTCTTTGCGAGCGTCAAATAATGCATATTTAGTTATTTTGTTGTCAGCATTTCAAATAAGATATAATTGTGACATATGTAGTTAGCACTACACCGCATCAGGTTCAATATAATGTACATTTAGTTATGAAAATGAGATCTTTTGGAAATTATAAAAATGAGATGTTACGTAATTCTTTGAGTATTTCGTTATTCACACAATGCATAGATAGTTTCTAGAAAACATCGACGTTTTGCATAATCGGTTATCTTGTACTACATATTAGTTTTTCTGATAGATTTTAGGATAAGCATATTTAGTTGAGTTTTGTTGCATATTTTCTCGAACTGTTTATTCGTTATTTCTGTCAAGGACATTGGTCTTTTTAAAATTGATCTCATTTTCTTGATCAATGAATTCAATATTTTGGGAGATTATCAGAGAAAGAGATTTGGTTCCATTTTTGCCTAACTTGTGTTAATATATCCTTATATTGATTAATATATTTTAATATATTTTTATCCATTAAATCATATTAATAGTGGGGAGATCCATGTGACCCTTGATCTTATATATATATGGACAATGAGACAATGGACTCATCTCAACCTTTCTTTATCTATATATCAATGGCTAAGATAAATAGGGTTAAAATTATATTAAACATTTAATTGAGGGCAAATAAAGGGTATAATTGTCAAAAACAAACATGTGGGGACCATCCAAATATGAAAATCAGTTATTAAGGGGAAAAGAAAATCACGTGGGAGAGAAAAATCGCGATGGAGAAAATCACGCATGTCTTTGCTGCGTCTTGATATGTTGTACACTTATCAATGATATGTTGTATACTTACGTACACTATTTTGCTTGGTAGGTTTAACATAATTTTACCCGTATATTAAAAATAGTCAAATAAAAACATGTGGGGAATGATGAATTAAGGAATCATTTAGAGAGAGAATCACGCTCATTAACATGTGAGACCGTGGAATAATAAATCAATTATAGAGAGAGAGAAAATCACGATCATTGTTGTCTTGTGTATTTAAGATATATCCGATGTATACTTAACACTATTTTCTTTGTATATGTAATATAATTTTCTTTGCATATTAAAATGACCAAACAAAAAATATAAGTATACAACAAAACACATATAAGTATACAACAAAACAAACATATAATTATACATCAAAAAACATAAGTACACAACAACATAAATACATACATAAAAATTAACTACTTATACTGACAAAACACATCTAAGATCTAAGTATACATGAAAAACATATAAGTATGCATCAATCCTCATCGCCTCCTCGTAGGCCCTCATTTTCCATGTCAAGATCGTCTTCTTCACAAGGTCGATGGGCTCGGAATAAACATAATTACAATTTACCTCAAACACTCACCTAGAATAATTTTAAGGTGGTTTTGTTCATATTCACTACTTATTAAGGTGCTAGTATGAAATTTTACCTCAATCATCATGATGCAAACAACTTACATGAATCTTTTAATATTCTGCGAGCATGTATGTAAAGTGTGGATATTATCAACACGTGTCGGAAGATAATTCCATTATACAGATCAATCATGCTTATAAACAATGTTCTAAAGAAGGCGTGCATCTGGACAAAGAACTAAACATGGATTCAAAGGCATTTGTACTAAGACCTCCGCCTCGTGCATAACTTAGGTTCTATTTTTTGATGAGAATGGAATCAACATATTGAGAGACAAAAATTATAATGATGCCCTTTTCAAATTTAAAATAAATCAAAAATATTTATTAAATTGAGTAAATCTCAACCATCTAAAATTCTGATTTGTGGCGGAATGAGTGACACTTGTCTCACTCTCAATTATCGGGCCTTAGTTTGATCCTATTCCTATATATATATAATCTGAGATAAAAGTTTTTGAGTAATGACACATAATGAGGTAAAGTAATGACACAAAATATTCTCGCTTAGAGTTTGTATAAGTTGGTATTGCATTGAATTTATATGGTGGACACTTATATCGGTTTGACACTTATGTGCAGGTTTTAAGCGTGGATCGCTGTCAATTTACACGATGACTAACTAGGGTAACCTGTCTACCCTTAGGACAAGTCAGACAAAGTCCAAAGTTTGGTTTAAACAAAAATGAGAAAAAAAAGAAGAAGCACAAAAACAACATGAAATTGAGCCCAATTACATTAATTTGGTAATAAACCAACGACTAATTATGCCAAAAAATATATATGAATAAAAGATAAAAAATAAAAACAAATTTATTGGTTCAAGATTCCACAAATTGGTGAACCACTGGCATCGAATCCCACCAACCCAGTTGCCTAGGAAAGCACTAAAGCAGATAGAACAAGTTAAGTAGTACTGTGAATATTGATCAAGTTTCTATTCGATCTCTATATCAATTAGATCACACGAACCTAAGTGGTCATAAATATTTATTCCCATTTTAGCCCTCCAGTGTTCTTGCAAAAAAATGGCAAAAGAAGAGAAGAAAGCTGAAGTTATAACAGCAGTTTACAAAGCATACCTGCATTGCCCAAAATGTGCACACGACATTCAAAAGCCTCCTCAGAATCCCAGGTGGTCTTTTTTCCCTTTAAAGTAATTATATCTTGCTCCAAATTAATGCTGCTTAATTATATTTGTATGTACTTTGTGAATCATTAACAATATTTATATTAAAGATTATGATAAACAGATATTTTAGGAAAATTTCGTTTCTTAACCCATTTTTGGGTTCTGGGACAAAGCCAATGGGCTGACGGCCGGCGGAGGCCCAGACCCGTAACTATGGTAAATTAAATCAATAAAATATAAATATTTGGTGGGCTAAATTTTAAAATAAAATATACATATAAAAATTGAGTTTTCAGAAAATTTGGGGAGCTAAAGCCCCCACCTTTTGGAAAGGTGAAGGAAACGCCCAAGGGGCGTGACAGTCCCTCAACTTTGTTTTTTTATATATTTAATATAATTTTTTACATAAAATTATTAAATGTTGAAATCTTGCCCGCCACAAAAAATAAAAATACATCTTTGTGTACAAATTTTAGAGGAAATAAATCTCATTCTCCTAGTATTCATTTTTGGCTCCGTCCCTATTTGGGTCAATTTTTATGTCATTGTTATATATATTGGAAAATGAGTTTAATAGGATCTCAAATTAATCCGTTAAAACAAAAAGCTAACTCAATTATAAATTACCATAATATCTATGCCTCCAGTGAGTACATAGTGTTGATGCCAAATTGAAAAGGATGAGATCACAGTTAAAGGTGCCATTGATGTCAAGAAAATTCATGCAAGAATACAAAAATGGAGCAAGAAAAAAGTTGAGTTAATATCTGAGACAAAGTCCAAGGAAGATGTGAAAAAGGTAAGCAGCTGCTGTTTTTACAGTTATTAATTAGTTATTCCTAATTAGAGATTAATGTTTTATGGCCGAGACTTAGTAATAATATGATATATTTTAATAAATCTGAAGGAAACTATAAGAACAATTACTATGAAGTCTTACTTGCATTGTGATCAATGTGAACGCGAGGCACGTAAAGGCTGCTAATGCACAAGGTTAATGATTCATTTATAATTAAAAACATAAATCTTACATAATTATTTTTAGGATTAATTGCAAAAACTACCCCACTCGAGGTTTAGCCTAATTGCACAAATATCCAGTTATCTTCAAATTACAAATAGCTCTTCGAAGTTTGATTTTTAACAAATTGTAATAAAAACAAATGTCAAAAGGTATTTATAGTTTTAAAGACGATAACTGGGTTCTTTTCTTTTAATAAGGCTAAACATGAGAGGTAGTTTTTTATGAATCCTTATTTCTATATGGAATCAGAGTGAAAATTTCATAAATTGTACAATCTTGCTGCAGGTATACATAACGTTAAAAGCAGACATAAGTGTCAAACTATAACAGTTGAAGGAGTGATAGAGCCGAAGGCACAAATTAGCATATATGCGAAAAGGGTTCACAAATATGCTGAAATCGTACCAGAAAAAGAAGAAAGAAGAGAAAGAAAGAAGAAAAGAAAGAAGCAGTTAAGGTTGTTGAGGTGAAATCTGGGGACAAAGTTGTGGAATTTAAGGATGTTAAGAAAGTAGAAGTGAAAACAAAGGAGGGTGAGGCTCCATATTTCATCCATTATGTGTATGCACCTCAGTTGTTTAGTGATGAAAATCCCAATGCTTGTTCCATTTTTGTAGATGCATAAGAAACACACACACATATATGTATTATATAACATTACTCTCTTATAGATTATGTATATGATCACATTATTGTTGTGTGTCTTAATAAATAACTCTTGTATACGTTTGCTGAAAATCACTATGATTAGTCATGTACATGATTAGTCATTTTAGGATCATCTCGTATTTTCATGTAATCTCATTTTATGTAATTCACAGTTTGAATTATGAAACCTATATCAAATTTTCGTGAGAATCACATGCATATTCTTACACGGATGCGATGGCTCGGGCGGGTGCGGACACGGGGGCGATGAGTGGCAACCGCCCCCTCATCTTGCGATTAAACTACTATAATATATTATTTAATAATTAATATAGTATATATAAATATAAACCAAATATATTCTCCCCCAATTTCCATAATTTAGTTATAAAAACTTGTATGTTTTGTTTTTATTTATATTAGATTTGATTTTGCGGAGAGCCATTCAAAGGTTTCGAGGGACCTAGAGTAAAAAATAATATACATACAATCGCGGAGATAAAGGCCAGCAGGACCCGCTCCTTTTATAAAAACAATTAAAAGGTAATTTTTTTTAGAAAAATTAGTTAATATTATGTGTAGTTTTTAATTTTTATTTGGCCCACCCCAATTTGGTGTCAGTCTACCCATAATAATTCATAACTACACCATTGTATATATACATATATAAAAAAACTTGGGGGGGCCCTCGCCGGGAGGAGCCCCTGTTGGCAGCACCATCTGCACCGTCCCGGGGCCGCCCCTGGATTTTTGAAACCCAAGAATAAATTTCTGCGTCCGTCCTGGGGTCGGGTTTGTTTAAGCTCGAGCTACATCCGACCGTCTAAGCGGTTCTAGAACACTAACTCAAACCTCGCCCCCATGCACCCAAATTTTATGGTAGATATCCCTTGGACCGGTTAAATCCATTTGATAATAAAGATTAAAAAAAAAATTGCAGAATTATTCATGTAATTATAGGGGATGTCAAAGTGGTCGTATTGATCTGTATTTGAATTTTCATTTGGTCTTGTATTCTGTATTTGAATTTTCATTTGGTCTTGTATACTTAAAATCGCTCAATTTGAGTCATATTATTCTTTGAAGTGTTGCAAAATCATCGGAAATTGACACGTGATTAGTACAATTTTAATTGGGAATTTTTAATTTTCGACTATTTTTAAGTGACATGATAGCGTTCATCCACATCATCAACAAGTACGATTTTTAGTATTACTGTGATTTATTGTCTGCCATGTATCCAAAAATAGTTACACTACCAAAAGCTTTCAATTTACGATAAAATTTACCGATGAAAAAATAATTTTGTCATAAATTTTCTGATTAGGTAAACCAAATAATGACAAAATAAAAAAGTTATTTTCTCCCAAACTATTTTAACCAATTACTGATAAATCATCAACAATTTTAAATTTACTGATAGAAATATTATATATATTTACCAATAAATTTTGCATTTTATTGGTAATTATTTACCTACAATTAATTTACAGTATATTAATACTTACTTAGATTTTTCTTTAAATAAATTGGTTTTTTTCTTGTAGTATTGGAAATCAAAAAATATCAAAGTTTTAGGGGATAACATGATAATCACGTCTCAATTTTTTGGTGGTCTTGCCATATTCCGGCGACAATATAATTCAAATTGAACAATTTTAAAGCTTATAGGACCAAATTTAAATTTTAGAAATGGATAGGACCAATTTTGATACCTTCTTAAGTTACATGACCAATTTTTCAATTTTTCCTTATTAAAAATTATATTTTTCTATATGAAGACATAATTAATTTTTTTAGAAAAATATTTTGAAATAAAATATCATAAAATATAGAGTAAATCTCACGTTACCCTCTTATACTCTCATTGAACATCACTTCACCCCCTTGTATTTTTAATTGTATCACTTTACCCTTGTACTCTTAATTTGTATCACTTACCCTTATACTATCAAAATATAATTTTGTTCTTCTATTTCTTTATTAAATGACTTAATTGTTCATACAGCTTGTTTTTAAATTAAGTTAATGTTATTAAATACACATACACACACACACACACACACACATATATATATATATATAATAAAAATTACTTCTATTTATTTAATTTAATTGAATTTCTATTCGATTACTTAATTCTTATTATTAAGTTCTCATCATTAATGAATTATAAATATAATTTAAAAATATGGGCATATAGATAATTATATAGCTATATTTAATTCAAATTTAAGATTACTCATTTTAGTATCTAATAATTAACCACTAAAAACTATTTTTTTCATTAAACATAGTTTTTATTAAAATATGATTATTCGATTAAAAGCTAAAAATTACTAATAATATTTTTAATAAATTGTGTTACTTATGTATTATATAATTTAAGTTTGCAATAAATAATAAATTAAAACTATAAATGTATTAGACCAAATAAAGTATTTTATTATATAATAATTTAATAGAGACTATATTAAAGTTAAATAATTAGAAACTAAATATAAAATTATAATAAAATTTATTATTAACCCATTAGTTAATCAATTTATGAAAATTAATTTATAAAATAAATACAAGTTTATTAATATTAAATACTTTTAAAATGATATTGTTAGTTTACTAAACTAATAGGTAATGATAAAATGGTCATATTTTTTAGTATGTGAGTATAAAACTAAAGTTATAAGGAGCAAAGTGATACTAATTGAGAGTATAGGGGATAAAATAATACTAATTGATAGTTAAAGGGATAAAATGACACTACTAAAAAAATGTAATTAGCGGTTTCTATTAA
Organism: Rehmannia glutinosa; assembly: GCA_016081115.2. NCBI lineage: Eukaryota > Viridiplantae > Streptophyta > Magnoliopsida > Lamiales > Orobanchaceae > Rehmannia > Rehmannia glutinosa. The sequence goes on from JABTTQ020003017.1 coordinate 192,116, forward strand.
ATATTTTAAATCGCCGACGAAGCATTTCGCAACAATTCCAAAGCTATTTTGTCCAAACACGTGTCGCGATAGAATTTGTGGCGGTTTTTAGAAACACTCGGAAATTGTGTATATTAACGGTGGTTTTTGGCATCGGTTCAAAATCGCCACTAATTTAGATTTTGCAGCGGTTTTGAAACCGCCACTAAAATAAAATAATATTAAAATATTTAGCAGCGGTTTAAACTGCCACTAATTTAAATTTCACAGCGGTTTTGAAACCGCCACTAAAATAAAATAATATTACAATATTTAGCAGCGCTTCAAACCGCCGCTAATAAAATAAAATGTTTTTGCAAAAGTTTCTATATAATCCGTTGTCAATTGAAAACCATTTTTTAACAATAGCTAAATTTCTGTCATAAATTTTTATATTTTTGTGACACTTTAATATCTAATGCATAATACCATTCAACCATAGAAAAGTCAAACTATTCAACATCATAAAGTCGAGCATTTCATTAAAGTCATTGCAAACCTTCAAAATGCAGTTATCAAAACCATCTACACAAGTACATGTTCTTAATACAATAGAAATAGATACAACATCACGAATGAGAATCCTCATTTACATCATGACTAGGGATGAATATTGTCTTTATGTTCCTCCGTGAAGGTTCATGTCCGCTTCCTTCATCATCTGTTGGTGCCAACAATTGAAACCAAATTATTGATATTATACCTAATAACTTGTACTCAATGCAAAAGTTGTAATTTTAGAAATGTTCGTAAATAAAAATAAGCGGCGAAATGTTAATAGTTGAAAATAGTATATATCTTTGGTGTAATATGTAAAAATAAATTTAATATGGAAAAGAACATACCACTTCATGTGTTCGGTTTAGCCAAGTAGCAAAGCATTGAGGACTTTTCTAATGCGTTCTCAAAATCGTAATAAAGAGCCCCAACAAAAGTCTTTTTCATGTCTTCCATTTGAAGATTTTGAGCTTCCATTTGAAGATTTTGAGCTTGCAATTGAGATTTAGTTTAAGCTAACTCCTCTAATCTAGCCACGTAGTCCTTCATTTGACTATCATTGGGTGCATCACATTCACTTTTGAATTAGCACTTCCAAATGTCATGGATGGATATGGTCCAAAAACCAAAAGCACGAACACGTCAGGGTGCTCTTTCCCAAAAACCTTAGCAATAGCATCATCACGTGAAACAACCGAGATCGGGGAGGTGTGCTTTTCCTCATTTCATGTATAATTCGTTCCTACATTTAAGTGTTCAAAAGAGACAAAGAAAAAACAAATGTAACATTTCTCAAAAGAAATCATACAATCAAAGAAAATAAGAACAGTAAAAGAAATGTAACAGTTCAAATAGATGGATTTAAATAAATTGCGATTATTCCCAATTTTTGGTTTAGGAGAGTGAAATCTATATATATCTCTCAAATTTGTAAGTGATTTATTTCCCGACCTCCGAATACGTTTACTGCTACAGTGATACATTGTGAGTGCTGAACACCAATTTTATTTTTGCAGTCGTTTATTGCTAGCTTACATTGCCAGTGAAGGTAGGGACAATGAAAAGGAGAGAGATTGAGTGCCAGTGAGAGATGTTGATGTTGGCAGAGTTCATTGCCCATTTTGTCATACACTTTGTTCTCAATTCATACATTGCAAATTGTCCAAACCCATTGGGGCCTCCTGTCTTGTGGGCCATCTTTTCAATAAACAAAATTTAATATACGATATATTCATCTCAATTTTGAAAAGCATTTGTGCACACAAAGGGGCGTAAATAAAAAGGATAAATCTGTGTGTATGTGTGTGCTTCTTGGTTCTTCTTTCATCAAAGTCAAGAATAGTAGTGAAAAATAGGAAAAACGCACAGTCTATAAAGAAAACAAGGATAAAAGCGGGAAAAAAAGGTCGTTATTCTATTTTTGACATTTTACTATTTGTCCCCCAATCTAATCATAATTTCACTTTTATAGCTTCAACCTTTTTTTCTTATTACACCCCCAACCCATGGATTCTCCTTATATTATATCCAAGGCATCAAACTCAACAGATCATCATTTTAGTCTATTCCTAATTACTTTAATGAGGTTTAGGTGACGATGATTGCTCAATTCTTTGTTTAATTAGTTATTTGCTGCACCATAAATTCTTTATTTGGTCTGCTATTTATGGTGCTTTCACATCCAATTTCATATGGGAAAAGCTTTTGATGTAAGCCAAGATCATCATTTTGTGGGTTAAGCACACAATATATAGTGCATGTAGATTAAAATTATATAGAAAATCAGACTTAACAATACTACAATAGGTTTGAGTCAATGGAAAATAGTATCATGGAGCAGAATCACACAATCACACAACTGTAACATAATTACAAGATATAATTTTAGCTTCTTCATTGATATATGTCCCATCCTTTTTGTGAGTATCAAGCCATACTTGAAACGTTCAACTTGACACGCCCAAGCTTCTTTTCCTAACACGACAAATTCTATAATAAGTGACAAAATCATTAAACTAACTTTTGTAGGTCCCAAGGTGTAAGTGTAAGGTTTAGAAAGGGGAGGAGTTGAATAAACCTTACCAAATTTTCGATTTAGTCCTTTTAAATATCTGAGTTGATACTACACAATTTGTGTCCTTGATGGACAAGTGGTTTAGTCTCAGTAGAGTTAATCTCTCAGAACTCAATCGAGCCGTTGATGGAATAACTCAAATTTGTTGGTTCTAAATTAACTCAACCGTGGTTTTGTTTTATAAGACTTAACACCCTTAAGTTTGATTAAGCAAGAGTTTAGTGCTTGGTTTTAGTACTTATAAATTATCAAGTGGATAACAAATTTATCAAATGAGATATAAGCGGATTAAAAATGCGGGAATTAAAGTCTTGAAATGTAAATGACAATAAATTTTTATAGAGGTTCAAGATGGGGTAATTCTTCTACTCCTCTCTTCTCAACTCCTGGAGAATCCACTAGTAATGATCGTATACAAAGTGGTAAATCCGGACATGTCTTGATCACCCTGGTGACTTGATCCTTTGGGACTCGATCACGAGAAATGCCTTGATCACTCGGTGGCTTCTCGTGCGACTAAACGGCTTCTTCTGTCATTTGGCTTTACTCATGACTCACTTGCTCAAACTCTTTGGATTTGATCACGAAGCCCTCCCAAACTGCAGGTTCGACCTTGAACGCCCTACAATCCTTCGTGGAATGTAGACCCACTTGATTTTTCGGTATTTTCCTCTTCAATCGATTGAAGATTATCTTTCCTTCACGGTGAGTGTTGGATTGATGTTCTTCGTAGTGTCGTTTGAGGATTGAGAATGTTTTGATTTTCTAATAATCGGCAGGCGTTTTTAGTTGGTCTGTGACTTGTGTCCTTGTAACTTGTATCTTGTGTCTCTTGTGTCTATTGTGTCACTCATTCTCAAACAAACTCCTCGACCTTTTATAGTGATCTTCCAATTGCCGTTGAAGAGATAGGCTTATTTTTTGAAAAGTCACTGCGATGCGTTAGCTTGTCTTATTTGCGATCCGCCGGTGCCATTTCCTCAAAATATGAATTGTTCTTTCACCTTTTATTCGGCTGACATGGTGTAGTGCTTCCCGTGGTTGCATTCCTTTGCATACGGGGCGAGCACTCTAGAAAGGTGGTATGGAGATGTGCTTGTTTAAGTAAATCTCTTGATTTGTCTGATAGATCTTTTCACCGAGTTATCTACAAACAAATTTGCATTTCTTTGCTTTCCCAGGGTGAGCAAATTAGAACTTCCCGATCGTGGGTGACTCTTGTCACTTCAACTTGAGACTTGGCTTTTCTCGGTTGGCAGCGATCTACTCAATTGCCTCTGGAAGTACAGCAACGGATAGTTCAAAATGCACTCTTCTTGCTGCCATACTGTTTATCTGTGACAGTCTTCATGATCTTCGGTTGTCTTTCTTGCATGTTGGGCGTCGTGACTTAACTAAACCAGCATTCTATTTATTACAATGCATTTACAAGAATTAGAATTGCGACTTTACGATGCAAGTTTCGTTGTTATTAATCTAGCGATAAAGTTCGCATGATTTCACATTTGCGATGATCACGAAGCCGTAGTTGAAAATCACGAATGTGAATCTTTGTCTGGATAGTGTTTTGACATAGAATGCATCGCGAGAATCGATCCTTTTATTGATTACCATTCTTTATTAATACACCTGTTGTTTACAAGGTGTCAGGCACATATTTAATACCACAAAAAATAAAGATTTATAAGCTATTCACGAAGACTTGTTATATGTCTGTTTTCAACAAATACTGCGAAGGGTGGATAGCAACACTTAAATCTCCTTGACATCTCCTTGCTTTCATCTTATTCGACATCTTCTCTTCTCTTTTTCTCATCGTCAATTTATATGCTAACTTTTCATATACTTCGCAATGACTTATCTCTTCTTATTAACTCACCATCTTTCCTCCCATGCATTGAGTTTATCTCTTGTTTTAACCTTCCTAATCTTTTGCCTTTTCAGCGTGCAGCCACTTGCAAATTTGCTACTTAGTCCAAGCGTGATGGTCCTCATTCTTTCTGGATCTCGTGTTCAATAAACCACAGGCGAGGCCTGGTGCAAACCTCTTCGCTCCACGCTCTTTTTCCTACCTGCAGGCGTGTATTGTCTTGAGGTTTCTTATTTCTGGTGATTAATGAAGCGGAGTAGCCAAGCTGGTATTATGCGGTGAAATCTCAACGCTGTCGACAACACATAACGCGTAGAGACCCTTTTCGATACAAGTCTGACTTGAGCAGCGTGTTACCGAAAGTATCCTTGGTCCCGGCGTTTTAAATTCATCAGCGATCGTGGCGCAAAATCGACATACGAGATGGCATAAGTAATCTCCCAATCTCTTGCCGGAATGCCTCCACATGCTTCTTCAAAGATGTTCATAACTCGGGCATCATTAACCTTACTTAAGCCGTCCACTGTTTCAATTGTTTGTCTCTTTTTGACGTAGATATAGCGAGTGTTGGGTGAGAGTCACATGGAGTTTCAGCTGCTGATAATGTCGGTATGTGAGACCCTTGTTGGGGGTTTGTGCAATCATCAGGTCACATCTTTCGATCACGCTTCCCCTGCAGCCCGATTTTCCTTTCTTTGTTTCAACACTTCGCCATTGGTGCCACGCCAGCAATTGTCGTCACTTCACAAACTTAGCGGATCCACCCCATGGCGGCATAGGTATTCCTCGCCCTTTGGCATCATCAAGGAGAGAACACCTGGAAAACTTGTTTCTG